>NW_024121688.1:3172691-3369726 GCF_016745375.1 Pimephales promelas | reverse complement strand
TTTTTTTTTTGGGCGAAAAATGAAGTGTCTCCAATCTTCTCAAAACTCTGGATTCTGATAGAGGGCCATGAGATTTAAACCTGAGTGCAAAAATGGAGGCTCTAGACCCTTCCAGAGCTGAAATATCGAAACTCAAAAATTCGACCCAAAAAAAAAAACGACAGTGGTACCCCTTTCGTGTTTTTTTTTTCGGGCGAAAAAATTAAGTTTCTCCAATCTTCTCAAAACTCTGGATTCTGATAGAGGCCATGAGACTTAAACCTGAGTGCAAAAATGGAGGCTCTAGACCCTTCCAGAGCTGAGATATCGAAACTCAAAAATTCGACCCCAAAAAAAACCGACAGTGGTACCCCTTACGTTTTTTTTTTTTTGGGCGAAAAATGAAGTGTCTCCAATCTTCTCAAAACTCTGGATTCTGATAGAGGGCCATGAGACTTAAACCTGAGTGCAACAATGGAGGCTCTAGACCCTTCCAGAGCTGAGATATCGAAAATCTAAATTTTGACCAGAAAAAAAAAACGACAGTGGTACCCCTTACGTTTTTTTTTTTGGGCGAAAAATGAAGTGTCTCCAATCTTCTCAAAACTCTGGATTCTGATAGAGGGCCATGAGACTTAAACCTGAGTGCAAAAATGGATGCTCTAGACCCTTCCAGAGCTGAGATATCGAAACTCAAAAATTCGACCCAAAAAAAAAACGACAGTGGTACCCCTTACGTTTTTTTTTTTTGGGTGAAAAATTACGTTTCTCCAATCTTCTCAAAACTCTGGATTCTGATAGAGGGCCATGAGACTTAAACCTGAGTGCAAAAATGGAGGCTCTAGACCCTTCCAGAGCTGAGATATCGAAACTCAAAATTTCGACCGGAAAAAAATACGACAGTGGTACCCCTTACGTTTTTTTTTTTGGGCGAAAAATGAAGTGTCTCCAATCTTCTCAAAACTCTGGATTCTGATAGAGGGCCATGAGACTTAAACCTGAGTGCAACAATGGAGGCTCTAGACCCTTCCAGAGCTGAGATATCGAAAATCTAAATTTTGACCAGAAAAAAAAAACGACAGTGGTACCCCTTACGTTTTTTTTGGGGGGGCGAAAAATGAAGTTTCTCCAATCTTCTCAAAACTCTGGATTCTGATAGAGGGCCATGAGACTTAAACCTGAGTGCAACAATGGAGGCTCTAGACCCTTCCAGAGCTGAGATATCGAAAATCTAAATTTTGACCAGAAAAAAAAACGACAGTGGTACCCCTTACGTTTTTTTTTTTTTGGGGCGAAAAATGAAGTTTCTCCAATCTTCTCAAAACTCTGGATTCTGATAGAGGGCCATGACACTTAAACCTGAGTGCAACAATGGAGGCTCTAGACCCTTCCAGAGCTGAGATATCGAAAATCTAAATTTTGACCAGAAAAAAAAACGACAGTGGTACCCCTTACGTTTTTTTTTTTGGGGCGAAAAATGAAGTGTTCTCCAATCTTCTCAAAACTCTGGATTCTGATAGAGGGCCATGAGACTTAAACCTGAGTACAAAAATGGAGGCTCTAGACCCTTCCAGAGCTGAGATATCGAAACTCAAAAATTCGACCCAAAAAAAAAACGACAGTGGTACCCCTTACGTTTTTTTTTTTTTTTTGGGCGAAAAATGAAGTGTCTCCAATCTTCTCAAAACTCTGGATTCTGATAGAGGGCCATGAGACTTAAACCTGAGTGCAAAAATGGAGGCTCTAAGACCCTTTCCAGAGCTGAGATATCGAAACTCAAAAATTCGACCCAAAAAAAAAAACGACAGTGTGGTACCCTTACGTTTTTTTTTTTTTTTTGGGCGAAAAATGAAGTGTCTCCAATCTTCTCAAAACTCTGGATTCTGATAGAGGGCCATCAGATTTAAACCTGAGTGCAAAAATGGAGGCTCTAGACCCTTCCAGAGCTGAAATATCGAAACTCAAAAATTCGACCCAAAAAAAAAAAACGACAGTGGTACCCCTTTCGTGTTTTTTTTTTTCGGGCGAAAAATTAAGTTTCTCCAATCTTCTCAAAACTCTGGATTCTGATTGAGGGCCATGAGACTTAAACCTGAGTGCAACAATGGAGGCTCTAGACCCTTCCAGCGCTGAGATATCGAAAATCTAAATTTTTACCAGAAAAAAAAACGACAGTGGTACCCCTTACGTTTTTTTTTTTGGGGCGAAAAATGAAGTTTCTCCAATCTTCTCAAAACTCTGGATTCTGATAGAGGGCCATGAGACTTAAACCTGAGTGCAACAATGGAGGCTCTAGACCCTTCCAGAGCTGAGATATCGAAAATCTAAATTTTGACCAGAAAAAAAAACGACAGTGGTACCCTTTACGTTTTTTTTTTTTTTGGGCGAAAAATGAAGTCTCTCCAATCTTCTCAAAACTCTGGATTCTGATAGAGGGCCATGAGACTTAAACCTGAGTGCAAAAATGGAGGCTCTAGACCCTTCCAGAGCTGAGATATCGAAACTCAAAATTTCGACCGGAAAAAAAAAACGACAGTGGTACCCCTTTCGTTTTTTTTTTTTCGGGCGAAAAATGAAGTTTCTCCAATCTTCTCAAAACTCTGGATTCTGGTAGAGGGCCATGAGACTTAAACCTGAGTGCAAAAATGGAGGCTCTAGACCCTTCCAGAGCTGAGATATCGAAACTCAAAAATTCGACCCAAAAAAAACCGACAGTGGTACCCTTACGTTTTTTTTTGGGCGCGAAAATGAAGTGTCTCCAATCTTCTCAAAACTCTGGATTCTGATAGAGGGCCATGAGACTTAAACCTGAGTGCAACAATGGAGGCTCTAGACCCTTCCAGAGCTGAGATATCGAAAATCTAAATTTTGACCAGAAAAAAAAACGACAGTGGTACCCCTTACGTTTTTTTTTTGGGCGAAAAATGAAGTTTCTCCAATCTTCTCAAAACTCTGGATTCTGATAGAGGGCCATGAGACTTAGACCTGAGTGCAAAAATGGAGGCTCTAGACCTTTCCAGAGCTGAGATATCGAAACTCAAAATGTCGACCCAAAAAAAAAAAAACGACAGTGGTACCCCTTTCGTTTTTTTTTTTTTTTTTTTTCGGGCGAAAAATTAAGTATCCCCAATCTTCTCAAAACTCTGGATTCTGATAGAGTGCCATGAGACTTAGACTTGAGTGCAAAAATGGAGGCTCTAGACCAGAGGTCTCAAACTTGCGGCCAGCGGGGTGATATTTTGTGGCCCTCCACTTGACATTAAAGTTTAATATGAGTGTGGCCCGCCGTATGTTGGATATCCCTGCTCTAAAACAATGTGAGAATAATAATTTTGAGCTTGCAATATGTGTTGTGTCTGAATGCGTTCAATGAACGATAGTTCATGAACTTGTTCATATTTTGGGTGAACGTGAACTGAACGTAGCCTACTGTATCACTGCCTGATGAACGTTACAGTGAACTCGTTCATTCTAGTGTCTGTGAACCGAGGAGCGAGGAGGCGTCGTAAGATCATTTAAAAGGGTTTTATGAGGTCGGTGAGGATGGGAAAATCTTACATGTCTGTGCAAACTCTGCCCGTCGACAAAATAATTATTATCTGTGGTTGTATATGGGCTGTGGCAATAATAATAGCCTACTAATAAAAAAGAAGCTCCAGGCAACATATGGAAAAAAAGAAATATGAACTAGTTAATTTTTTGAACTATGAAATATGAACTGAACTAGTTCATTTTAAAATTTGTGAACTGAACTTTGATCCAACAGGTTGATAAGAAGGTTTGCTTTGATATGTGCAAAGTCAGTAATTTGCCTGAGACACTATACATGTGTAGAAAGAATTATTTGTATTTCAAAAGCAATAATTGTTTTTCTAAGTATAATAAAAAAATGCCTTCTGAAAAAAGAAAAAAAACATTCAATATAATAGTGTTGTATAAAGAAAATAAAAAGCAAATATGACTATCACAAAGATGTTGTGTATAAGAAAAAGACAAAGAACGTTTGTAAAATTAACTTCAACTGTCAGAAGGACAGCTCATGAAGAACCAATCATGTACAGAAAGGAATGATCAAATTCAGAGGAACAGTTCAGAAGAAACGTTAATAATAAAGATTGAGAAGAATGGAACAGTTGTGCTCCATTTTTGGAATACTTAAATACATTTTTTTTTTTTTTTTGGAATACTTGATGCGGCCCGGCCTGACCCATCTCCAGCGGCCCCCAGTTAATTTGAGTTTGAGACCCTTGCTCTAAAGCGTTCAAGATTTACAATTTAAGCTGGAAATGTAATTTCAGCTCAAAAAGTGAATAAATGGATTATAAATACAGCGTAAATATAATTTAGAGCCCTAAAATCCCCTAAAAATAAAAAATATTAAACAAAAAACATTATCAAACTAAAATATAGTACATTCCCTTTATTGAAATAAAAAATATATAAAAATTCTGTCAATTTTGACTGACACGCGAAGAGCACCAGAGGGTTAAAGATAGTTGAGCAATGTTGATGCACATCTTTGAATTGGTCAAGATTCTGATTTTCTGATTTTCATTGGGTCAGAGTTTACACCTTCCTCCTGAGGAGTATCATATACCTGATTCCCCCACACACACACACACACACACAGCGTCTCGTGTCCCTCTCGCCCCTGAGTAACGCTTGTCTCCTCATGTAGGAGGCTCGATCTCACTCTCCCCGGCACCTCGAGCCCCAGTCTCCCACATCCAGCTCTGTCTTCTGTAGCTCAGACTGTCCTGTGTCCCTCAGTAAACCCCCGTGTTATGAGGAGGCTGTGAAACAGGTAAAGCAGCTCGTCCTTGGCTTCTGTCTCGCTGCTGTCCTCACACACAAGTTACACGTGTATATACTCACATGTGTATATACTGTGTTTATATACAATTTATATTATATATAAATAAATACTTTGTAAATAACACATTTTTCTTAAATATGTACATGCATGTGTGTGTATTTATATATACAAAATAATTATACACAGTACACACATTTTATGTAAACAAACTTTTATTTAGGATGCGATTAATCGTTGGCCAGCACTAGTATTTTTATTTATTTTTATTTTGGAGGATTATTAACACAAGAATGCAGTTATGTGAATGTGTAGATGGAGTGAAACCAAACTTTCCCAAACACACAATAAACCGAGACACTGAAAACACGGCACGCGTGGATATAAACCCTGCTGTACTTGAGTGATTTCTGTCACAAACATCTGCTAGTGTAACAACACTTAACAACAAAACCTGTTCATATATGTAATGTTCTCAAAACCGTATGGAAGCCGTTTCCACCACAGAATTTTTTTTTTAATTTAACTTTTTATCTCAAAATTCTAAGTTTATATTTAGTATTTTGCCTTTATTTCTCATATTTCTGAGTTTAAACATTACTCTAAATCCTGACTTTCTGGCTTTATTTCTTGTAATTCTGACTTCATTTCTCTAAATCCTGACTTTATTTGCAAATTTAGAGATAATTAAAATTGTGAGGCAGAAAAATTCAATTAAATTAACTTTCTATAGTTTTGGAAGTGTGGATCACTGAGCCGGTGTGTGTGTGTTGCAGCAGATGGTGCGCAGCCAGCAGATGGACGAGATCCTGGATGTCCTCATCGAGAGTGGAGGTCAGTCTCATTCAAACACTCAGATGTTGAGTCGGTGTTGAGTTAGTGTTTCACACACTCAGATGTTGTGCCGGTGTTGAGTTAGTGTTTCACACACTCAGATGTTGTGACGGGGTTGAGTTAGTGTTTCACACACTCAGATGTTGTGACGGTGTTCAGTTAGTGTTTCACACACTCAGATGTTGAGTAGGTGTTGAGTTAGTGTTTCACACACTCAGATGTTGTGCCGGTGTTGAGTTAGTGTTTCACACACTCAGATGTTGTGACGGTGTTGAGTTAGTGTTTTACTTAAACCTGAGTGCAACAATGGAGGCTCTAGACCCTTCCAGAGCTGAGACATCGAAACTCAAAATTTCGACCAGGAAAAAAAACGACAGTGTTACCCCTTACGTTTTTTTTTTTTGGGCAAAAAATTAAGTATCCCCAATCTTCTCAAAATTCTGGATTCTGATAGAGGGCCATGAGACTTAGACCTGAGTGCAACAATGGAGGCTCTAGACCCTTCCAGAGCTGAGATATCGAAACTCAAAATTTCGACCAGAAAAAAAAAAACGACAGTGTTACCCCTTACGTTTTTTTTTTGGGGCGAAAAATTAAGTTTCCCCAATCTTCTCAAAACTCTGGATTCTGATAGAGGGCCATGAGACTTAGACCTGAGTGCAACAATGGAGGCTCTAGACCCTTCCAGAGCTGAGATATCGAAACTCAAAATTTCGACCAGAAAAAAAAACGACAGTGTTACCCCTTACGTTTTTTTTTTTGGGCGAAAAATTAAGTTTCCCCAATCTTCTCAAAACTCTGGATTCTGATAGAGGGCCATGAGACTTAGACCTGAGTGCAACAATGGAGGCTCTAGACCCTTCCAGAGCTGAGATATCGAAACTCAAAATTTCGACCCGAAAAAAAAAACGACAGTGTTACCCCTTACTTTTTTTTTTTTGGGCGAAAAATTAAGTTTCCCCAATCTTCTCAAAACTCTGGATTCTGATAGAGGGCCATGAGACTTAGACCTGAGTGCAACAATGGAGGCTCTAGACCCTTCCAGAGCTGAGATATCGAAAATCAAAATTTCGACCAGAAAAAAAACGACAGTGTTACCCCTTTTTTTTTTTTTTGGGCGAAAAATTAAGTTCCCCAATCTTCTCAAAACTCTGGATTCTGATAGAGGGCCATGAGACTTAGACCTGAGTGCAACAATGGAGGCTCTAGACCCTTCCAGAGCTGAGATATCGAAAATCAAAATTTCGACCCGAAAAAAAAACGACAGTGTTACCCCTTACGTTTTTTTTGGGGGGCGAAAAATTAAGTTTCCCCAATCTTCTCAAAACTCTGGATTCTGATAGAGGGCCATGAGACTTAGACCTGAGTGCAACAATGGAGGCTCTAGACCCTTCCAGAGCTGAGATATCGAAACTCAAAATTTCGACCAGAAAAAAAAAACGACAGTGGTACCCCTTACGTTTTTTTTTGGGGCGAAAAATTAAGTTTCCCCAATCTTCTCAAAACTCTGGATTCTGATAGAGGGCCATGAGACTTAGACCTGAGTGCAACAATGGAGGCTCTAGACCCTTCCAGAGCTGAGATATCGAAAATCAAAATTTCGACCCGAAAAAAAAACGACAGTGTTACCCCTTACGTTTTTTTTTTTGGGCGAAAAATTAAGTTTCCCCAATCTTCTCAAAACTCTGGATTCTGATAGAGGGCCATGAGACTTAGACCTGAGTGCAACAATGGAGGCTCTAGACCCTTCCAGAGCTGAGATATCGAAAATCAAAATTTTGACCCGAAAAAAAAAACGACAGTGTTACCCCTTACTTTTTTTTTTGGGCGAAAAATTAAATTCCCCCAATCTTCTCAAAACTCTGGATTCTGATAGAGGGCCATGAGACTTAGACCTGAGTGCAACAATGGAGGCTGTAGACTCTTCCAGAGCTGAGATATCGAAACTCAAAATTTCGACCAGAAAAAAAAACGACAGTGTTACCCCTTACGTTTTTTTTTTTGGGCGAAAAATTAAGTTCCCCAATCTTCTCAAAACTCTGGATTCTGATAGAGGGCCATGAGACTTAGACCTGAGTGCAACAATGGAGGCTCTAGACCCTTCCAGAGCTGAGATATCGAAAATCAAAATTTCGACCAGAAAAAAAAACGACAGTGTTACCCCTTACGTTTTTTTTTTTTGGGCGAAAAATTAAGTTCCCCAATCTTCTCAAAACTCTGGATTCTGATAGAGGGCCATGAGACTTAGACCTGAGTGCAACAATGGAGGCTCTAGACCCTTCCAGAGCTGAGATATCGAAACTCAAAATTTCGACCAGAAAAAAAAAACGACAGTGTTACCCCTTACGTTTTTTTTTTGGGGCGAAAAATTAAGTTTCCCCAATCTTCTCAAAACTCTGGATTCTGATAGAGGGCCATGAGACTTAGACCTGAGTGCAACAATGGAGGCTCTAGACCCTTCCAGAGCTGAGATATCGAAAATCAAAATTTCGACCAGAAAAAAAAACGACAGTGTTACCCCTTACGTTTTTTTTTTTTTGGGGCGAAAAATTAAATTCCCCCAATCTTCTCAAAACTCTGGATTCTGATAGAGGGCCATGAGACTTAGACCTGAGTGCAACAATGGAGGCTTTAGACCCTTCCAGAGCTGAGATATCGAAAATCAAAATTTCGACCCGAAAAAAAAACGACAGTGTTACCCCTTACCTTTTTTTTTTTTGGGCGAAAAATTAAGTTTCCCCAATCTTCTCAAAACTCTGGATTCTGATAGAGGGCCATGAGACTTAGACCTGAGTGCAACAATGGAGGCTCTAGACCCTTCCAGAGCTGAGATATCGAAAATCAAAATTTTGACCAGAAAAAAAAAAACGACAGTGTTACCCCTTACGTTTTTTTTTTTTTTTGGCGAAAAATTAAGTTTCCCCAATCTTCTCAAAACTCTGGATTCTGATAGAGGGCCATGAGACTTAGACCTGAGTGCAACAATGGAGGCTCTAGACCCTTCCAGAGCTGAGATATCGAAACTCAAAATTTCGACCAGAAAAAAAAACGACAGTGTTACCCCTTACGTTTTTTTTTTTTTGGGCGAAAAATTAAGTTTCCCCAATCTTCTCAAAACTCTGGATTCTGATAGAGGGCCATGAGACTTAGACCTGAGTGCAACAATGGAGGCTCTAGACCCTTCCAGAGCTGAGATATCGAAACTCAAAATTTCGACCAGAAAAAAAAACGACAGTGTTACCCCTTACGTTTTTTTTTTTTTGGGCGAAAAATTAAGTATCCCCAATCTTCTCAAAACTCTGGATTCTGATAGAGGGCCATGAGACTTAGACCTGAGTGCAACAATGGAGGCTCTAGACCCTTCCAGAGCTGAGATATCGAAAATCAAAATTTCGACCAGAAAAAAAAACGACAGTGTTACCCCTTACGTTTTTTTTTGGGGGGCGAAAAATTAAGTTTCCCCAATCTTCTCAAAACTCTGGATTCTGATAGAGGGCCATGAGACTTAGACCTGAGTGCAAAAATGGAGGCTCTAGACCCTTCCAGAGCTGAGATATCGAAACTCAAAATTTCGACCAGAAAAAAAAAACGACAGTGTTACCCCTTACGTTTTTTTTTTTGGGCGAAAAATTAAGTTTCCCCAATCTTCTCAAAACTCTGGATTCTGATAGAGGGCCATGAGACTTAGACCTGAGTGCAACAATGGAGGCTCTAGACCCTTCCAGAGCTGAGATATCGAAAATCAAAATTTCGACCAGAAAAAAAAAACGACAGTGTTACCCCTTACGTTTTTTTTTTTGGGCGAAAAATTAAGTTTCCCCAATCTTCTCAAAACTCTGGATTCTGATAGAGGGCCATGAGACTTAGACCTGAGTGCAACAATGGAGGCTCTAGACCCTTCCAGAGCTGAGATATCGAAACTCAAAATTTCGACCAGAAAAAAAAAGACAGTGTTACCCCTTACGTTTTTTTTTTTGGGCGAAAAATTAAGTATCCCCAATCTTCTCAAAACTCTGGATTCTGATAGAGGGCCATGAGACTTAGACCTGAGTGCAACAATGGAGGCTCTAGACCCTTCCAGAGCTGAGATATCGAAAATCAAAATTTCGACCAGAAAAAAAACGACAGTGTTACCCCTTACGTTTTTTTTGGGGGGCGAAAAATTAAGTTTCCCCAATCTTCTCAAAACTCTGGATTCTGATAGAGGGCCATGAGACTTAGACCTGAGTGCAAAAATGGAGGCTCTAGACCCTTCCAGAGCTGAGATATCAAAACTCAAAATTTCGACCAGAAAAAAAAACGACAGTGTTACCCCTTACGTTTTTTTTGGGGGGCGAAAAATTAAGTTTCCCCAATCTTCTCAAAACTCTGGATTCTGATAGAGGGCCATGAGACTTAGACCTGAGTGCAAAAATGGAGGCTCTAGACCCTTCCAGAGCTGAGATATCGAAAACTCAAAATTTCGACCAGAAAAAAAAAACGACAGTGTTACCCCTTACGTTTTTTTTTGGGGGGGGCGAAAAATTAAGTTTCCCCAATCTTCTCAAAACTCTGGATTCTGATAGAGGGCCATGAGACTTAGACCTGAGTGCAACAATGGAGGCTCTAGACCCTTCCAGAGCTGAGATATCGAAAATCAAAATTTCGACCTGAAAAAAAAAACGACAGTGTTACCCCTTACGTTTTTTTTTTTTTTGGCGAAAAATTAAATTTCCCCAATCTTCTCAAAACTCTGGATTCTGATAGAGGGCCATGAGACTTAGACCTGAGTGCAACAATGGAGGCTCTAGACCCTTCCAGAGCTGAGATATCGAAAATCAAAATTTCGACCTGAAAAAAAAACGACAGTGTTACCCCTTACGTTTTTTTTTTTTTTGGCGAAAAATTAAATTTCCCCAATTTTCTCAAAACTCTGGATTCTGATAGAGGGCCATGAGACTTAGACCTGAGTGCAACAATTGAGGCTCTAGACCCTTCCAGAGCTGAGATACTGAAAACTCAAAATTTCGACCAGAAAAAAAAAACGACAGTGTTACCCCTTACGTTTTTTTTTTTTGGGCGAAAAATTAAGTTTCCCAATCTTCTCAAAACTCTGGATTCTGATAGAGGGCCATGAGACTTAGACCTGAGTGCAACAATGGAGGCTCTAGACCCTTCCAGAGCTGAGATATCGAAAATCAAAATTTCGACCAGAAAAAAAAAACGACAGTGTTACCCCTTACGTTTTTTTTTTTTGGGCGAAAAATTAAGTTTCCCCAATCTTCTCAAAACTCTGGATTCTGATAGAGGGCCATGAGACTTAGACCTGAGTGCAACAATGGAGGCTCTAGACCCTTCCAGAGCTGAGATATCGAAAATCAAAATTTCGACCAGAAAAAAAAACGACAGTGTTACCCCTTACGTTTTTTTTTTTTTTCGAAAAATTAAGTTTCCCCAATCTTTTCAAAACTCTGGATTCTGATAGAGGGCCATGAGACTTAGACCTGAGTGCAACAATGGAGGCTCTAGACCCTTCCAGAGCTGAGATATCGAAACTCAAAATTTCGACCAGAAAAAAAAAACGACAGTGTTACCCCTTACGTTTTTTTTTTTTTGGGCGAAAAATTAAGTATCCCCAATCTTCTCAAAACTCTGGATTCTGATAGAGGGCCATGAGACTTAGACCTGAGTGCAACAATGGAGGCTCTAGACCCTTCCAGAGCTGAGATATCGAAAATCAAAATTTCGACCAGAAAAAAAAACGACAGTGTTACCCCTTACGTTTTTTTTGGGGGGGCGAAAAATTAAGTTTCCCCAATCTTCTCAAAACTCTGGATTCTGATAGAGGGCCATGAGACTTAGACCTGAGTGCAACAATGGAGGCTCTAGACCCTTCCAGAGCTGAGATATCGAAAATCAAAATTTCGACCAGAAAAAAAAAAACGACAGTGTTACCCCTTACGTTTTTTTTTTTGGGGCGAAAAATTAAGTTTCCCCAATCTTCTCAAAACTCTGGATTCTGATAGAGGGCCATGAGACTTAGACCTGAGTGCAAAAATGGAGGCTCTAGACCCTTCCAGAGCTGAGATATCGAAACTCAAAATTTCGACCAGAAAAAAAAACGACAGTGTTACCCCTTACGTTTTTTTTTGGGGGCGAAAAATTAAGTTTCCCCAATCTTCTCAAAACTCTGGATTCTGATAGAGGGCCATGAGACTTAGACCTGAGTGCAAAAATGGAGGCTCTAGACCCTTCCAGAGCTGAGATATCGAAAACTCAAAATTTCGACCAGAAAAAAAAACGACAGTGTTACCCCTTACGTTTTTTTTTTTGGGGGGCGAAAAATTAAGTTTCCCCAATCTTCTCAAAACTCTGGATTCTGATAGAGGGCCATGAGACTTAGACCTGAGTGCAAAAATGGAGGCTCTAGACCCTTCCAGAGCTGAGATATCGAAAACTCAAAATTTCGACCAGAAAAAAAAAACGACAGTGTTACCCCTTACGTTTTTTTTTTTGGGGGGCGAAAAATTAAGTTTCCCCAATCTTCTCAAAACTCTGGATTCTGATAGAGGGCCATGAGACTTAGACCTGAGTGCAAAAATGGAGGCTCTAGACCCTTCCAGAGCTGAGATACCGAAAACTCAATTTCGACCAGAAAAAAAAAACGACAGTGTTACTTACCCCTTACGTTTTTTTTTTTGGGCGAAAAATTAAGTTTCCCAATCTTCTCAAAACGCTGGATTCTGATAGAGGGCCATGAGACTTAGACCTGAGTGCAACAATGGAGGCTCTAGACCCTTCCAGAGCTGAGATATCGAAAATCAAAATTTCGACCAGAAAAAAAAAAAACGACAGTGTTACCCCTTACGTTTTTTTTTTTTGGGCGAAAAATTAAGTTTCCCCAATCTTCTCAAAACTCTGGATTATGATAGAGGGCCATGAGACTTAGACCTGAGTGCAACAATGGAGGCTCTAGACCCTTCCAGAGCTGAGATATCGAAAATCAAAATTTCGACCAGAAAAAAAAAAACGACAGTGTTACCCCTTTTTTTTTTTTTTTTTGGCGAAAAATTAAGTTTCCCCAATCTTTTCAAAACTCTGGATTCTGATAGAGGGCCATGAGACTTAGACCTGAGTGCAACAATTGAGGCTCTAGACCCTTCCAGAGCTGAGATATTGAAACTCAAAATTTCGACCAGAAAAAAAAACGACAGTGTTACCCCTTACGTTTTTTTTTTTTGGGCGAAAAATTAAGTTTCCCCAATCTTCTCAAAACTCTGGATTATGATAGAGGGCCATGAGACTTAGACCTGAGTCTAACAATCGAGGCTCTAGACCCTTCCAGAGCTGAGATATCGAAAATCAAAATTTCGACCAGAAAAAAAAACGACAGTGTTACCCCTTACGTTTTTCTTTTGGGGGGCGAAAAAATTAAGTTACCCCAATCTTCTCAAAACTCTGGATTATGATAGAGGGCCATGAGACTTAGACATCAGTGCAACAATTGAGGCTCTAGACCCTTCCAGAGCTGAGATATCGAAAATCAAAATTTCGACCAGAAAAAAAAACGACAGTGTTACCCCTTACGTTTTTTTTTTTTGGGCGAAAAATTAAGTTTCCCCAATTTTCTCAAAACTCTGGATTCTGATAGAGGGCCATGAGACTTAGACCTGAGTGCAACAATGGAGGCTCTAGACCCTTCCAGAGCTGAGATATCAAAACTCAAAATTTCTACCAGAAAAAAAAACGACAGGGTTTCCCCTTACGTTTTTTTTTTTTGGGCGAAAAATTAAGTTTCCCCAATCTTCTCAAAACTCTGGATTCTGATAGAGGGCCACGAGACTTAGACCTGAGTGCAACAATGGAGGCTCTAGACCCTTCCAGAGCTGAGATATCGAAAATCAAAATTTCGACCAGAAAAAAAAACGACAGTGTTACCCCTTACGTTTTTTTTTTTTGGGCGGAAAATTAAGTTTCCCCAATCTTCTCAAAACTCTGGATTCTGATAGAGGGCCAAGAGACTTAGACCTGAGTGCAACAATGGAGGCTCTAGACCCTTCCAGAGCTGAGATATCGAAAATCTAAATTTTGACCAGAAAAAAAAAAACGACAGTGTTACCCCTTACGTTTTTTTTTTTTTTGGCGAAAAATTAAGTTTCCCCAATCTTCTCAAAACTCTGGATTCTGATAGAGGGCCATGAGACTTAGACATGAGTGCAACAATTGAGGCTCTAGACCCTTCCAGAGCTGAGATATCGAAACTCAAAATTTCGACCAGAAAAAAAAACGACAGTGTTACCCCTTACGTTTTTTTTTTTGGGCGAAAAATTAAGTATCCCCAATCTTCTCAAAACTCTGGATTATGATAGAGGGCCATGAGACTTAGACATCAGTGCAACAATTGAGGCTCTAGACCCTTCCAGAGCTGAGATATCGAAAATCAAAATTTCGACCAGAAAAAAAAACGACAGTGTTACCCCTTACGTTTTTTTTTTTTGGGCGAAAAATTAAGTTTCCCCAATCTTCTCAAAACTCTGGATTATGATAGAGGGCCATGAGACTTAGACATCAGTGCAACAATTGAGGCTCTAGACCCTTCCAGAGCTGAGATACCGAAAATCAAAATTTCGACCAGAAAAAAAAAAAACGACAGTGTTACCCCTTACGTTTTTTTTTTTTTGCACTCAGATGTTCACACACTCTTTTTTGTTTCACACACTCAGATGTTGAGTCGGTGTTGAGTTAGTGTTTCACACACTCAGATGTTGAGCCGGTGTTGAGTTAGTGTTTCACACACTCAGATGTTGAGTCGGTGTTGAGTTAGTGTTTCACACACTCAGATGTTGAGCCGGTGTTGAGTTAGTGTTTCACACACTCAGATGTTGTGCCGGTGTTGAGTTAGTGCTGTGATGTCCTCCTCCTTCTTTTTAAAGAAATGCCAGCTAACGCCAAAGAAGAGCCTCCTGTAACCAAAGTTGTGCCTCACCTTACAGTTTCCCCGAAGTTCCAGCACCGGCACTACAGTCACATGTGTGCGTACGAGCCCGGAGACAGCCACCTGGAGGCACTGCTGAGCCGAACACACACTGACACACACTCCGACACACACTCGGACGAGGCAGGCGAAGGATTCAACGACAGACTGATGATGGACACGCCTGTGATCGGGAAGATGGAGACTCAGGGACTCGGGATGACCTTCACGGACTCGCCTTGGGAAACCATGGAGTGGCTGGATCTGACTCCGCCAAACTCCTTCCAGAACCAGAACGTTCTTCCTCTCAGCGGACCGAACATCTTTAACACCGAGTTCCTGGACGTCACCGACATCAGCCTGAACTCTGCCATGGACCTGCACCTCGATCACTGGTGAGGAGGAACCAGTCCAACGGGAGTCATCGACACTTATCTCACAATTCTGAGATGTTAAAGGATTAGTTCTTCTGAATTAAGATCTCCTGATAATTTACTGTGCCCCACATCATACAAGATGTTCTAGCAGTAGAAGTGTTTATTTGTCCCTGTAGGGAAAGTAGTTTGCAGTGAGCTCACACAGATTTGGCAAGAATTTCAAGAATCAAAGTTGGCATATACAAACAATAAATCAAAGCAAATACATCTAATTTAAGATAACCCACTGACCATCAATCAACACTAGAAGAAGAATTTAAAAATCTTATTGCTTGGGGGATAATAGATAATTTGGACCCGTTTTTCATGCATCTGGGAACATAGTAATGTCAGCCAGATAATTCAAAAGCATAAGATAAAGGATGCCTTGTATCATTCAGAATGATATTAGCTTTAATTATATTTCTTCAGTGGTAAAGAAATTTTTGAGGAAAACACTCCAGGGTTTCTCCATATAGTGTCTTCAATGGGGTCCAACGGGTCAAAGGTCAGATGTGAGTTTCAGTTCAGCTTCAAAGTCTCGACACGATCCAGCCGAGGAATAAGAGTCTGATCTAGACAAACCAGCGACATTTACAACAAAATACACACTTATATACTTTAACCACTAATGCTGGACTTGCAGGAGCTGTGATGCGACACGCATTACGTCATCAGGGTGAAAGGTCAAGCGGGACGTAGGCGTAAGAACAGACCCAGGGTTTATAAAGAGAACGTGCAATGACAAAGTCCCAAAAGAACACGCGTGACCTTTCTTCGTTTGAACCAACATGAAAGAGAATTGTGATTAAAATCGTGAATCATGATTTTCTGAAAGAAATCGTGATATGATATTTTTGCCATATCGCCGCCCAACATCTTGTATGACGTGAGGGAGAGTAAATTATCAGGACATTTTAATTCTGAAGTCAACTAATCATTTAACTTGTGATCGCGACAAACTTTCTCAAAAGAAAAAGCATTGAGTGATAAAAGGTGACAAGTGCCTTATTGTGTTATTCCGCGCAGAAACACACGTCCACAGGAACGGGCCGATATCAACAGTCTGGATTCTGGAGTGTTTGAATGATTAATCCGTCAAAACCTCTGGATTCTTCTACGTAAGGATGTGTTGATGACTGGAAACAGAAAGACGTCCTAAACCCCACTGGGCCGTCCGTGTCCGTCTGTAAACACACACATTAATGCATCACACCAGTATAACATCACCTGTGCTACTGTAAATATGAATACACACTTCACAGCTTGAGCTTACCGTAGTACGTGTCACGCTTTCTGAGATCGTTTCCTGTTCCTTCTTCATCATCATCATCAGTCATTAATTTATTTAGGAAGCGCAAGCCTTTGGATTTACTCAACGCTTTACGTGAGAGTATTTTCTCTTTAGATTCAGAAAACATAAATCTCAACTCTTCATAATCACTGGAGAATTATTCTCTGGTCAAAAGTGTATTTTTATTATTATTTTTTTTTTTTATAAAAAAAGACTGTTTTATATATCGCGAGCATCTTTCCCAAAGTCTGTGTTGCATGCTGATTATTATTATTATTATTACGGTCACCTGTTATTTTGAACTTTATCTCTTTGTTGTTGTTGTTTTCTTCTCTTTTGATGTATTTATTTCAACCTTTTCTTTCAATCGGCATATTTGACGTATTTATGAGAAATTCCTTTGAAACGGTGAAGTTTCTGACTGAGTTTATGGATCCGTCATAATCTTCCGTTTTAACATCCCTGTTTCTCTCAAATAATCCACATTATATGAATCTAAAGCCACAATCCGACAACCAGACAGCGAGTGATTCCCAGCACTCGTGAAAAAGGAAATCTGTAATATATGGGCTAAGTTCAACTGTGAAAATGTATTGTTCTTTTTGTCTGTGGTAAATATGGGACTTAACTAGTTTTTTAATCTTTAGTTTAGAGACTTTAATACAGTCACTGAATAAATAATATTAGCTCACCAAAAGCTCAAACTGTGAATAGATTTTCTTATTTTCATAAAGCTGGTCAAAGATGTTTGGTTTTTCTCCCGTCTCTAATCATACTCCACACCACGGATGCCTTCGTCTTCATGTACAGACTGTGTGTGTGTGTGTGTGATCGCTCTTAAACACACGAAACAGAGTATTATATAAATGCTTCTGTAAGCTATAAACCCTGAGCTTTAAGTCCACGAAGGGCATTAAAGACAACAGGCTGTTTTATATTCAAGACTCAGTTTTGATACGAGACTCTATTTTTACACATTAAGCATCATTGTAGATGCAGATTATTATAAAACTGTAACGATGTTGGAAGCCCAGAAACAACCCTAGTTTCATCCAGTATTTTTTAATGAAGGTTAAATGTGTGTAAAGTTGTGTAAAGAATGTCACGTCCTCTGAAAGATTTTATTTTTCTATGTTTGCGGTTTTCTTCCTCCTGACGCTCTAATGTTCACGTGTGTGTGTGTGTCTGATTTCTTGCTCTTGATTTCTCCTGGGGAAAATATATACGTATGACAAAAAGCTTTTGTATTGCTTGGCCACTGAACAGCGTTCCAATATAAACACTCCCAGTATTCGTCTACACCGCTGTATTACTGTAACGAGAGTTCAATAAACCATCATGAAACCAACACCAGTGTCGTGTGCTCAAACTGAACTCACAAACCATCAGCAATATACACATCAAGCATTTATTAAACGGACACGCATGTAATCAGGTTAATTAATGCAGTAGAAGCACTTTTCCTTGTTATTTCTCATTAACTCATGTTAAAGTCCCCCTGTGGTGAAAATCCAGCTTTTAATGTTGTTTGTGTGTCTATGTGGTGTTTTTAATATGCTTTAAGTTGATAAGTAGTATTCGTCTTTTAAACCAAAGACAGTCTCAAAATCGCTGGCGTTTCTGACGTCACAAACCACCTTGTAACCAATCAGATCAACGAGTGATAGTCAACCGGTGGATCTCTGAGTGAGTGAGTGGAGGCGGGGCTCATTTGCAAATGAGGCAAGGGTGTCGAGTTACATTCAAGATATTTTAAGACAAAGAATTATTTTCAAGGAAAAACATAAATTTGATGAGTTTTAAAAGATAAGATGATTGATACGGGGGACTTTGAACGCTTATTATTAAACGTTCACGATGATGTCACTTCGATGCATGCGTTCACAAACCAGACGGACAGGGAATGGCTGAGTATTGGTTTTATTCTATAGCATTAAACCCATCGCTGTGTTCAGATCTAACAGATGTCAACAATCACATCATATTCATTAACGGCGTCCTCATGAATCATGTGACGAGGGTGATGTCTCCGAACCTGAACACACACGCCATTATCCCTGCACATTTCCATGGTACAATTTATACAGATTCTCACCATACACGTAAAATAATTTTCACAGTGATCATTTTTTTCCTGTACACATTTCCCACTCTCGATACAATATAATAAAGCACATCACTCTTACAATCATTTTACTCTCCGCATTAAACATTCTGGAGTGGCAATGTGATTTCTTGGACTGAGTAAAGGAGGATTTGGACTCTTTAAAGAGTCACGTGACGTGGCGATTCAAAGCTCTCCGAACACTATCCGGTGCCGTATTATTACACAATCAAGATGTTTGATAACCGCTGGACATCTTTTAAAATAAGTGACCTGTGGATGAATTACGTGAGGCGGGTCGTAAACCGTCATGCCGGATCTATCATGCGGAAGCATCGAGGACGAGCCTCAGAGAAAAGTGTGTGAGTGAAGAAACAGATTTCCAGTGGAGGACACGAGATCCAACACGAGACGCCTCGCCACGGTATATTGCATATTGAGCAAGTAAAGCTACTTTAACATTTCTTTGATGCAGAACAAGACCTTTACATAGGAATTCTTTAAATAGAGTGACGAGATGTAGACGTTCAAACACACATGAAGACAAACACTGGGATGGTGACATCTACATCAGCAACTATTACGCTTGATCTGATGGTCTTTGTCTTCTTTAATGAGCAAATTCAAGTTTTGCTTGTTAATATTCCGAAATGATTTTACACACACACACACACACACACACACACACACACACACACAGAAAGGCTGTTTTGCTGAATCTGAAGC
The DNA here is from genome assembly GCF_016745375.1 of Pimephales promelas. The sequence continues at coordinate 3,350,607 of NW_024121688.1, read as the reverse complement.
TTGTTTACACACCGTGATGTAAATGGCTTTTAAATGAGAGCCCGTTCTTATTGCACAAAATGTTTTGGGACTTTCAATCATGTGTTCACGCACATAAACCATGTGAAATACTCAGACCCTTAAATACCAAGACTCTCATTTCACACATGAGCACAAACCCTGCGTTCAGCGCTCGCTCTCCGACTCCGCGACGCCTCCAGACCGAAGACGATGGTGTTCTTCCTCAGCACAAACATTCTTAAATCGAGACACATTTACTGGAGAAGGGAAATTACACAAGATATTCAGTCTTGTTTTCGAGTTTGTGCTTTAAACAAAATCAGCCAATGGAGTCAGAATAATAATCTTCATCCAAAGGGAAAACAAGATGATTTTTTTCTGACGCCGCTGGCAGATCATTGTTTTTGTTTTAAGCACAAAGCACATTTTTAAAGCAATCTCTTGATTTGAGAGTGTTTGCTCTGGAGAGCGAGGCGAGTGTTCGGATGGCTGACGTGACTGGCGGCAGAGAGCGAGCGCCGAGGCCGGGCGTGACGTGGGAAACGCGGTGAAATGTGGGCCGGTTACGGGCTGATGCTGTATGAACACCACATGGTGACCGGGCCGTGCGACTTACAGACCGCTCACCATCAGTCAACATACATGGGAGAACTGGGAGACACTGGCATCTGATCCAGGATCTTACACACGTACAACGCCACGTCCACCACTCGCTCCTCGTACATCAGGATGAACGGATGCTTCTGCAGGACACACACACACACACCCATATTACAGTCCTACATCACTATCTCCAGGCTACGACCAACAGTGTCCGCTTTATTTCTACAGGTTCACAGTGATAAACAGAATCACTGATGCACACTTCATTGAATATGAAAAATTCTGAAGCTCATTATTCAATGAGTAAGTAATTTTTTTGTTAAACAACTAAATTGAAAAACTAGATTCACTTTAAGTGCATCACGCAATTATAACAAAGTACAACAGTATATTCACTTTTAGACCTGCTATAGATTGCATATGTCAGTGTTATTCAATTTTAGCGTTCTTGAAGATGAACTTTGTGAGCAGAAAAGGTCATCTACGCGTAAAAAAATAGGGAAATTAGCATGTACAATTAAATATTCAATAAAAAAAGAATGCTGACCAATAATCCAATAGTGCATCCATAAAAATATATAATTAAACGAGTATTTTTTAAATGTTTTCATTATGAAGCACAACACAAAGGTTGAAAAGCTCCGGCAGGATTGACGTACCAGCAGTTCTCTGTACTTTGGCCTTTTTGACTCGTCCTTCGTAAGGCTGTAGGAAGGCAGAGGCACGTGATCAAACAGACGTGTCACATGATCACACAGCAAGTCACATGAGGTGATCACATCAAGCCCATGTTTGGAAGCTCACCATAGATTGACAAACTGGATGAATTTGGGAGAAAACTGGCGTTCCTCAGAGCTGCTGAGCTGAGGAGGGTCTCCCTTCACCACCTGAGTCAGCTGATCAAACACACTGTTCCAGCGGGGGTAGGGGAAGCGTCCCGTCGCCAGCTCGTACTGCAACACACACACACCCGCGTCACACACTCTTACATCATCACGACCTGAAGAGAGTGAGTGGAGACGTACCAACGTGATTCCCAAACTCCAGACGTCTGAGCGAACATCGTAACCCTGTCTGGAGGCGCTGGGGTCGATCCGCTCCGGCTGAAAACACCACAACATCTTCTTCATCACCATCACATTCATCATCCTCACCATCACATTCATCATCACCACATTCATCATCATCACCACCATCACATTCATCATCACCATCACATTCATCATCACCACCATCACATTCATCATCACCAACACATTCATCAACACCATCGCATTCATCATCACCACCATCACATTCATCATCATCACCATCACATTCACAAAAGTGTTTGTGTACAAATCAGGTAATTTTTACCTTCAATATTATAGTAGGCTAATGAAGTATAGTGGGCTACAACTGACTCCCAGTTTACAGCATTACTTGAGATTTGTTTTCCTTGAGAAAATTTGCCATGTATTGTACCTGATATCTAAAATAATCAATATTGAATCGAATTGTGAAATTGGTGTCAATACCCTGCCCTAACTTGAACAATGTAAAAACAGCACTTTCATTTTTTTTTAAAGATTTATATTTTTATATACAGTGTAATTGTGCTTCAAAAAAACAACTACATCTTATTCTTTTTTTAAAAGCATTTACATAATATATATATGAATATATGGAACGTGATAAAAAGGTGACCTTGAAATTGTGGCGTTAAAGGTGACGCAAAATGAGAAAAAAATTGAGTGCACCAAAATAAAAAAGTTAGGCGCACCAGTGCAACAAAGGCAAAAAGTTAGTCTGGAGGCCTGCATCATCACCATCACATTCATCATTACCACCACCACATTCACATCACCATCACATTCATCATCACAACCACATTCACATCGTCGTCATCATCACCACATTCATCATCATCCCCATCACATTCATCATCATCACCACGACATTCATCATCATCACCATCACATTCATCATCACCACGACATTCATCATCACATTCATAATCATCACCACCACATTCATCATCACCATATTCACCATCACATTCATCATCATCATATTCATCATCACATTCATCATCACCACCACATTCATCTTCACAATCACATTCATCATACATCATCATGACCACCACATTCATCATCACCATCACATTCATCATCACCACCACAATTATCATCATCACATTCATCATCACCATATTCACCATCACATTCATCATCACCACCACATTCATCTTCACCATCACATTCATCACAACCACATTCATAATCACCATCACATTCATCATCACAACCACATTCACATCATCATCATCACATTCATCATCATAACCACCACATACATCATCATCACCATCACCATTAAACTTGTCATCATCATCATCATTATCAGAGAGCCGTCACTCACAGCCATGTACGGTCGACAGCCGGCGTCTCTGGTCTTGGCGATGGAGTCGACCAGCTGTCCGCTGATGCCGAAATCACACAGTTTAATGTTTCCGTTTCTGTCCAGGAGAATGTTGGAGGGTTTGATGTCTGAAAACAAGCCCAGCCTTCACTCACTCCAGCGTCACGAAACAAACTCAAGTCATTCAATGCTGTAATTAAATTCAGCTTGGAAACTCACCTCTGTGGATGATCTTCAAGTTTTCTTTCAAGTGATTCAGTGCTTTCACAGTCTGCAACCACAAGACTTCACTTCAATAATAATTAGGATGAATATTATAACTTATTAATCACAAAATGATGGAAATCATTTAAGTTATTATAACAATTATTGCTATTAGGATTTTTATTATTAATAACTGTAATATAATGTATTATGCTAATAATTGTTTTATAAATAATGAAAGATTTTTTATACAGTACATTTTAAATATTTCAAATGATATATATATATATATATACACACACACACAAATACTTTTTGATATCATTAAAAATTAGAAACGCATTCTAAATTGTATTGTAAAATCAGCATAATTATCATTAATATTGTTTATAGTAATATAGCATTATTATTACAACTACTATCATCTTTTATAATAACGATTAATAATAATAAAATGTATTATACATTGGAATATTTCACTGTAAGAAAATATGGTTATCATTAAATAAATATTAAAGACTCATAAATCACTATTATTTTTACTTTTTTTCCATTTTACTATAAAGGTATTATTGACATCACTCTTTAATAAAGAAATTATTAGGATTTTATTTTATTATCAATAATTATTATTATTATTATCATCATCATTAGACTAATACTACCACTACTACAACAATAAATAACCTTTTGTTGATGTATGAAATCATTCACTTACTGCTAATGTAATTTTGCCTAATATTTCCTCTGGAATGACATAATCTAATGCACAATATACATATTTGTAGAATTTGTCGAGGGAGGTAGACATCAGTTCCATGCAGATCCAGCAGTCGCCCTGTAGACACACACACACACACACACAGGTCAGTCAGGTGCGACACAGGAGCATTGAGTGTGTGTGCGCTCGTGTGTTCATCATCTGACCTCACGGAACAGAGCGCCGTAGAACTGGACGATATACGGGCAGTCGCTGCTCCTCATCACCACATCCAGATCCATGAGCAGCTGCTTCTGCTCCTTCTCGTCCACGGTGGAGCGGATGCGCTGCGGGAACACAACAAATCAACAAATCAACAACTCAACAAATCAACAACCCAACTCCTCTACTCCTCAACTCAACAACTCAAGTCCTTTACTCCTCTACTCCTCAACTCAACAACTCAACAAATCAACAACTCAACTACTCAACTACTGAACTCCTCAACTCATGTTTATCTGTAAAACGCTTTGCACAATACACACATCGTTCCAAAGCAGATTTCCAGAGTCCACATTACAGTTTCAACATTTTATTCCCACCATTAAATACCACTTTATTTGCACTTTTTGAATATATTCATAATTTTTACTTCAGATAAACGCTTCTGCACAACACTGCTGTCAATCAAACACTGGTGGGCGGAGTTACTCACACCTGCCAATCAGGCAGGCTGTTTGCATTCAGTGGAAATAGACACTCCGTTATAAACACTGCCGTTCAAAAGTTTTTTATTTGATAAAAAAAAATACAATAAAAACAGTGAAATATTATTCCAGTGTAAATCAGCTGTTTTCTATGCGAGTATATATAGTAAAGTTACTTATTCCTGTGATCAAAGATGAATTTCAGTTCAGAAACTATAAATGTCTTTACTGTCACTTTTGATCAATTTAATGCGACCTTGATGAATAAAAGTATTCATTTATCATTATTATTTCATTATTATTGATTTGTGAAGGATCATGTGACACTGATTAATTCAGCTTTGATCACAGGAATAAATACATTCACATAGAAAACAGCTGATTTACATTATACATCTTAAACTTCTGAACAGTAGTGTGTGTGCCAGAGCATCACCTTGACGGCCATGATCTGCCCGCTGGGCTTGTGCACCATGTTGTTGACGGAGCCGTACGCTCCTCTCCCGATCTCTCCCAGATCCCTCAGGTCCTCGGCGGTGAAGTCACAGTGCTGTTCCGGAGAAATCTTCAGCTTCCCCGAGGACTCGATGCTGTGTGTGCGCAGACGCTCTCTGAAAGTCAACGAGAAGCTTTTTACATGCAGGAATAGTGACTTATCAAACTGATTTCATGAACCCATCTGCTATTGGCTAGGCAAACTGATAGCCCCGCCCCCAAACTCACACCATTGGTCGAGCCAGAGCAGAGTTGTTCAAACAGTGATGTTCTGAGCTGAGCTCGGGGAAATCAACATCACTTATAGTTCTCTGCATACGTAACACATAACATATGGCACGAGGTGTGTGTGTGTGTGTGTGTGTGTGTGGTGACGCACTCACATGTGTGGATTCTGGAAAGGAGGAGCCGGCGTGACGATGGGCAGACGAGTGGTCGGTTTGACCGGTGGATTGGCAAAGTTTAACTTCAGTGCTTTGCGTTTACCTGTGAAGGAGAAGAATGTTGTTCACCGTTTCATGTTTTACATTTAAAAACACAGTAAACTTGTTTAACAGGAAGTAAGAAATTAAAGTGGGAATAAAACATGAGAGATGATTGAAAACAATTAGAGAAGTGATGTTTGCTATTATCTTTTAGACACGCACTAATCACAACTTCTTCAAAAAATGTCATAATTATTCTGGACTATTATATTCACATGTGGCTCTCTTTGGTCTTAAAGCGACAGTTCACACAAAAATGTCAATTCTGTCATCATTTACTCTCCCTCACGTCGTTCAAACCCGTGACACTTTCCTTCATCTACGAAACTCAAATGAAATCTGAGAGTTTTCTGTTCCAGTCTGTTCACCCAAAACTCTGACGCTTCAACACACTCAAAAAGAGATGGTAAAATAAATATGGTCGAGCTTGTATGCGTCTTTATATGTGTAAAAACTAAAAACTAAAATAAAAGTCCCCTGTATCAAACATTTTATCCCTTAAATCTCATCTTTGATCAGCAAAATGGCACATTTAAATTATCTTGAATGTAACTCGAAATTGGGAAGAGTTTTGTAGCTCGAAATTCAAAAATAATTTCACATTTCTTCTACATAAATGGCCCATTTTATATAAACATTCATCTTTCCAGAGGTGAAGCATCCCTTTAAATTAAATCTGTTCATCGTATTAAGTGATCATTACTCTTCAGATTAAACCATGCACTGTAAAAAAAAAAATATGTTCATGATTTGTAATCACAACATTTTTTCTTTTGTCAAATCAACTTAAATAATTTAAGTGGTTCAGATAACATAATATTTTGAGTTTCTGATGATTAAATCAATCTCCTACATTGTATTGAGTCAATTTTTTCCATTTCAATTAACTTAAAATTTTAAGGCAACCAAGTTACTTCATTTTTTAAGTTAAACCAACAATATTTTTTACAGTGTGTGATTCATATGGATTTATTTGACCATCTCTTTATGAAGGTTTTGAAGCATTAAAAGTTTTGGGTGATTAGACAAAAAACTTCAAAATATCTTCATTTGTGTTGTGAAGAGGAGCGAAACTGATGACAGTGTTTATGAACGAACTCTGGCTTTAAACCGTTCGGGAATCATCGTGTGTTCTGGAGAGAACCCGCAGAGAGATTACAAGAGCACAGAAAACCGGCTTACTTTGGGTTACTCCAGTCAGATTTATCTGAAACCCTACAGGAGAAGGAAAACAATGATGAAAACGCATGCAGATGATGAAGGTGTAAATAAGAATGAGGCGTGCGTGTGTGTGTGTGTGTGTACCTGTTTCATTCTGACACCTCCAGCATGTGTTGGAATCTGAACGAGGAGGAAAAAGAATTAATTCACAAATGATAAACAATCAATGAAGCTGACAGAACGTTCGGCTCAATGGAAAAATACGCGCCTTTAATAGATATAAAACACATGATATTAAATTAATTAATAGTGCTATTAATCATTCTTCAGGCTCACGTGTGTCTCATTCCCAGACAACAACACCGTGTCGGCCCAGATCCGGCCCACATACGCCATGAATCCACATGTTGCGGCCCGGATCCGAGCCGACGCGGTGTTGCTGTCCGGGTTAGTATGTAACGTATAACTCCTGCATGCATTTATCTATCGAGCGTTACATTACTGTATCACTGTGACATTACAGCATCTACCAAACACATAAACATTACATTGTATTGTCTGTCAAATGCGTAAATGTAACGTATAGCATCTGCAAAATACATAAAAGTAACATAATATCTGCCAAATACATAAATGTAGCATTGTATGATCTGTCAAAAGCATAGATGTAACATTAATGCATGAAAGTAACATTATAGCATCTCTCAAATGCATAAATGTAACACTAATGCATAAATGTAGCATTGTGTGATCTGCCAAATAAATAAATGTAACATTGCGGTATCATTATGATTGTGTTACAGTACTGAATTAGGTGCGTGTTCAACACCCTAGTGAGTGGTCTAGATAGACAGCACTGAGTGGAGCAGCTCATTTAGGGATGATTCCGCAAAACAAAAAAACAAAACACACACGTCAGTGAGAAGGCCTACAGCCTCACCTGAGCAAAGCAGCCTAAGAACGGGGACTAAAACATGCCAGAAACACTGTAACACACACACACACACACACGCTGTGACATTGTACACACACGGCGCGTCGGGAAGAGAGAGACAGAGAGCAGGCCTGGCCTAAACACTTGAGTTGAGCTCACACCAGCACCTGAAGCTCGTGCGGTCGTGTGTGTGTGTGTGTGTGTGTGTGTCTTACCCTGCGTGTTGCTCAGGTGTTGCATCACGGGTCCCGCGGCGCTGATGCTCCTGATACACGGGGCTGTTGGTGAGTTGCTGTTACTGGGACTGTGAGTCGCCATTGTGGATCTGCTTGATTCCAGCAGCAGCAGAGCGACTCTTCAGCTCTCACCCACCCACCCACACACACACACACACCACACACACTACTGGAGGAAACCGTGGAGGGTTCCGCACCCCATTCGGTTGAGTTTAGAAACGAGGGGCGAAAGCTCCTCAGGCGGGACAGGACAGACGGGCTCGATGAGTAGAAAACTGGAACTGCGCCGCTTAGAACTGTGTGTGTGTGTGTGCGTGCGTGCGTGCGTGCGTGTTTGAGGTTGCCATGTGCACGACAACTCCTCGCTCGAGGGATCATCCAAAAGCTAACATTGCATAATTTGTGTCAAATGTGGTTGAAACAAACTTTTATGAAAAATAAACATAAATATACAGTGGTGTGAATAAGTGTTTGCCCCCATGCTAAAGTTGCCTAAAAAGAGGAATAAAAAATCATCTTTTGGATATTGATCTTAATGCCTTAATTAGAGAAATGAGGAAAACTCCAACCTTTAAGGACACAAGTTTTCTTTGTGAATGAATAATGTATCATAAATAAATAAATGTTTTTCCTTAAAATACAGGGTGCATAAGTCATGGCACCCCTATGTTAAATTCCCATAGAGTCAGGCAGATTTTTATTTTTAAAAGCCAGTTATTTCATGGATCCAGGATAATATGCATCCTGATAAAGTTCCCTTGGCCTTTGGAATTAAAATATCCCCACATCATCACATACCATTCACCACACCTAGAGATTGGCATGGTTTTACTTCAGTTAGCCTAATAGCTGGTTTGATTTGCATTGAAAGATGATCTTATGGAAAGTACCCCATGCCAATCTCTAGGTGTGGTGGAAGGTGTGTGATGATGTGGGGATATTTTAATCCCAAAGGCCAAGGGAACTTTATCAGGATCCATTAAATAACTGGCTTTTAAAAATAAAAATCTGTTAAATTCCCATAGAGTGTTAAATTCCCCCTATGTTAAATTTCCATAGAGTAAAAACCTGACTTATGCACCCTGTATTTTAAGGAAAAACATTTATTTATTTATGATACATTATTCATTCACAAATAAAATTGGTGTCCTTAAAGGTTGGAGTTTTCCTCATTTTTCTAATTAAGGCATTAAGATCAATATCCAAAAGATGATTTTTTATTCCTCTTTTCAGGCAACTTTAGCAAACACTTATTCACACCACTGTATATATATATATATATATATAGACATTTGTTTCTAATATTATGTTTATTATGTTTGTTTCTAATATTATTTTCTCCAATTTCATTTGTTGGCATAACAATGCAGAGAACAATCCAACTTAACATAAATATATGTGTGTACATATACTAATATAAAGAAGAAATAAAAATGTAATTAATTATACCCATGTAAAATTATAAATATAAATATATATAGTTATCATAATTCTTTGTGTAAACATATTTGGCAATAAATATTATTCCAAATCTGATATGTGCAGCATTTTGTATTTATTTAAAGTCAATCTTTAGTCAACCATTTTATCCCTTAAAATTAATCTTTAATCACCAAAATTACACATTGAAACGTTTTTCCCTTGAAAAAAGATTCTTCATGCCTTAAAATATCTTGAATGTAACTCGACACCCTTGCCTCATTCAGTATACGCGGTCCCCGCCTCCACTCACTCCATCCGCTCAGAGATCCACTGGTTGGCTCAACAGTGCTGTTCACACATGAACTCATCTTATGAAGGAAATGAAACAGCAGAGACTGAGATGATCATACAGATGGCGTTTGTTTGGCTGTTTTAATGCCATCCTTCATTGACAGTAATCTCTCAAGGATATTTGAGGACTCTGTCTGCGGTTCTTCCATTGCCCTTGAGAAGCATCTGGTCCTCGTACACGTACACCGTCGCGAAGGCGTTGGTGTCGGGGTGCGTCTCGATCACCCCCTCCAGGGTGATGTGGTGCACGCCTGACGCGTCGGTGCAGAACCCTCCGTCATGATCGTGTCCCGAGATGAAGATCGCCACGCTCTTATGAGCGCGCAGGATCGACAGAAGCTCATCGTAGTTCCAGGCCAGACAGATGGGGTCCGTGGCGTCCGGGTGAACGGGGAGATGACCTGCAATCACACACACACACACATCAAGACCAGGAGCCTGTACCATGATGGTAGTTTAACAAACTCAGGGTTACAGGATTAGCCGCGACACATGAGTAATTACTGACAGAATTTACATTCTTGGGTAACTTACAACTTAATTTAAATGTTGTAGGACTACAAATTTATCTAAATGTTTTATATAAATCCAATACAATAGTATTTTATATTGAGAAAGTTTCTAAATTATGAGACCAGGAAATCTCTGCAAACGGTAGTTCCTACACAGAGTTCCCACACTTTAGAAGAAAAAGTTCACTAGAATGTGTTTATCAGATGTAAGTTTAAATGAGTGTATATCATTCTTTTATGTGTTTAAACTGTTGTAGTGAACATGAACTATATATTTGTGAACCGCTTTCTGTGCATTTGTAAATCCCTGCGCGCATCAGCGTCCACGAATAAGGAGATGGTCCTCACTGCGGAACATGAAATCCATGGGGAGGAGTCGGATCCAGATCCAACTCCTCCCACCTTACATACACCTAAACCTAACCAACTCCGCCCCCTAATCCCTAAACCCAACCCTAATCCTACCCATCTCCACCCCTTGGATCGTGATCCGACTCCTCCCCGTGGATTTCATGTTCTGCATTGAGGTGCTACTGCGAATAAGAGGACTCCACCCACCGTCTCCTCAAGCCAATCATATAACGGCCACATTGAGCAGACCAATCATAGCACGTTTGTTAATCTCAATCTATTTATTTGGAATTATGCAACAATTGTAACCCCATCCGTGGCTGAGGGATATATAGATACAGATATATACTCACTGAAGAGCGTGACTCTCTCCTGCCTCTGGTCCGCGAGGGTCAAGACTCGGTCGAGCCACTGAAGCTGCTCCGCACTGAAGCCTCCGTTGAACTTCACAAACCTCTGTTCCAGCCCACACACTGCAGGAGGACACATGGACAACACGCATCAGGATTAATCCCCACATGTCCACTATATACATTACACATGATTATTGTTATTAATCTACATGCCTTGCATGATAAGGCTGGTCATGTTATGTAAAAAACATTATTGTTACAATTAGTGTTAAAATAACTTTACTGGATTTAACGATACCTCAAATATCCAAGCTGTCACTAATACAACTTCACATTTCAAGTTGATTCAACTTAACATTTTAAAGCAGCACAGACTGAACACTTACTTTTTTGAATTGAAAGCGCGCTTTTAGGACACGGGTTACTCAGGATACAGGTTAGTTTAGGACACGGGTTAGTTATTATACTGGTTAGTTTAGGACACGGGTTAGTTTAGGACATGGGTTAGTTATTATACTGGTTAGTTTAGGACACGGGTTAGTTAGGATACGGGTTAGTTTAGGACATGGGTTAGTTAGGATACGGGTTAGTTAGGATACGGGTTAGTTTAGGACATGGGTTAGTTAGGATACGGGTTAGTTTAGGATACGGGTTAGTTTAGGACACGGGTTAATTAGGATACAGGTTAGTTTAGGACACGGGTTAGTTATTATACTGGTTAGTTTAGGACACGGGTTAGTTTAGGACATGGGTTAGTTAGGATACGGGTTAGTTTAGGATACGGGTTAGTTTAGGACACGGGTTAGTAAGGAGACATGTTAGTTTATGACACATATTAGTTTGTAAATGAGAAGTGGTTCTCAAACAGTTTTCCTGGATAAATAAAGGTTAAATAAATAAATAAAAATAGTTTAGGACACAGGTTAGTTTAGGACACGGGTTAGTTAGGATATGGGTTAGTTAGGACACATGTTAGTTTCGAACACGGGTTAGTTTAGGACACTGGTTAGTTAGGATATGGGTTAGTTTAGGACACAGGTTAATTAGGACATACGTTAGTTAGGACACGGGTTAGTTTAGGACACGGGTTGGTTTAGGACACAGGTTAGTTAGGAGACGGGTTAGTTTAGGACACGGGTTAGTTAGGATAGGGTTAGTTTAGGACATGGATTAGTTAGGAAACGGGTTAGTTTAGGACACAGGTTAGTTAGGAGACGGGTTAGTTTAGGACATGGGTTAGTTAGACACGGGTTAGTTTAGGACACAGGTTAGTTTAGGACACGGGTTAGTTAGGATACGGGTTAGTTTAGTCTGTTGTGTATAAATCTGCTTCGCTGTTACAGATATGCTATATTTGAATATGAGCAAGATGTAAAAACATGCATGTACACATCATATCATATCATTTGTTTTCATATTATTTGAGTGTACATTTGAATTATATTTGAATGTATATAGTATAGGTAACACTTTACAATAAGGTTCATTAGTTAACATCAGTTAATGTATTAACTAACATCAACTAACAATGAGCAATACATTTGTTACAGTATTTATTAATCTTTGTTAATGCTAGTTAATAATAATCCAGCTGTTCATTGTTTGTTCATGTTAGTTCACAGAGCAGTAACAATATTAACTAATACAAGCTTTGATTTTAATAAAGAATTAGTAAATGTTGATATTAATATTAACTAAGATGTAAAAGTATTGCTCATTTTTGTAAATTTTACTTGTTTAAAGTAAGTTAGGATCTTGTTATTAAGCAACTGTAGCTGGGGAATGAATGAAGCAAAATATTTTACAAATATTCATGTTTTTTATGTTGTTTTTTTTTTAGAAGTTTAGGACAGGGGTCAGAGGTCAGTGGTAAGCACCTGGCGGCTGGTTGCGGTCTAAATATTATCCAAATAATATTTTGGACAATATGTTTGTTTTTCTTTACACAAATACATTTTTCTTTGTACAAAGAAAAAACTAATTCAGGCTTCTGATGTTTAGGACGGGGTCAGCGGTCAGAGGTTAGGGGTCAGCAGCACCTGGCGGCGTGTTGAGGTCCGCGTTGCTGTTGTGTTTCTGCAGCAGCTTCATGGCCTGCTGATGCTTCTCACTGCTCGCGTCTCTCCCGATGACGCTCGCGTCGTACGCGTCCAGAAGCACGAATCGAAACCTGGGGGCGGGGCTAAACTCATACGCGTAAATGTCGTCCGCGATGAGGTCACTTTCGGCTCGGTCACTTCCGGCTCCGGCTTTCCCCGCGCTGTTCAGCGGAGAGGCCATTAGAGTTTCCCTGCTGAAGTTGTAGAACTCGTGGTTCCCCCACACATGATGCACGTCCACCGAACTCTTCTCGAACTCAGCCATCACCGTGTCTAGCGCTTGTTCCGACGCGTCGCGGCTCTTGTTGTGTCCGTCGATAGCATCTCCGAGCTGAATGACGCAGTTGACGCGCGTCTCCTCCCAGTGCCGCACCGCGTCCCGAAGCAATGCGACGCTGTTCCTGTAGAAGCGTCTTCTGGTCTTCCGATAGTTTGTCCCATCATCTATATCTGCGAACTGGACGTCCGCGATTATCCCGAAAGAAAACAACGCTCGCGCGCGATCCTCCATCTCCCGAGAAACCGATCAGGAACGCGTGTGGTGGTTTACACGCTGCCAGTTCAGAGTATAGTTAGAGTTTGTCATGTATGTAATAATGATGACAGTGAAAGATTGGCCTTGAGTTGACAGTTCGTGGAACATACCATCTCAGAGAGTGTGTGTAGGGGGGTCATACAGGGTTGCCAACGCCTCGCGTTCGGTGTAAAACTCGAGCAAACATCAAAACATAAGACTGACAGTAATATTAAAATCCCTTTTGCAATAATTATTTCCCTTAAAACTCATCTTTGATCACCAAATTGACATATTTAAACGTTTTTTCCTTGAAAATAATTATTTATGTCTTAAAATATGAAACCCGACAGCATGGTTCAACTGATATGCAAATGAGCCCCGCCCCATTCAGCAATGCTGTCCACTTATGAATTTAAAGCATATTAAAAGCACCACATAACACATAAACACCTTCAAAAGCTGTATTTTCACCACAGGGGGACTTCACTATTTAGCCTACTAGCCTATATGATTTGGTTTAGCATGTGATTATGCATAATTTATAGTTATAACTATGTATGTAAACAGCACTGGTCCAGAAGCACTTCCTTTTTCAGTTTGTAACTGTTTTCTTTATTTCACATGCAAAGAAAACATCTTAAAGATGTTTGTTTAACTTTTTGATTCAGTTTTAAATGTTCTGTTGGTTGTATTTTATCCCAGCTTTTATGTAGTGTTAAAAAACTGAAACAGGAAGTGCTTCTGGACCAGTGTTGTTTACATCTTGTGAAATGGTCATATGTCTGAGATATCTGTGTGATGTCTGTCAATATACTGTATATATAATACATATGTATACACACACCAGTCTGAGTGACAGCAGGTGAATGCGTGTGTATTGTATCTGACCTCAGTGTGTTGCCCTACTGCCCACCACATTGACTCGAGTCTCAGTGTATGCGTGTGTGTGTGTGTGTGTGTTTAAATGTTAAAACACTGTGGTATCAAATGTTCAGACATATTTGTTACACTGTTTATTTAAATTTAAGTTACATTATAATATTTTCTTCTATTATTTTGATGTTTTTATTATTATTCTATCTATGTATTCCAAGCTTTGGCAGTATTGCATTATTTACAGTCATGCTAATAAAGCATTTTTTTAATTGATTTGAATATATATGAATATTTTTTTTAGAATTAACCTGTAAGAATTATATTATTTTTTATTTTTCATTATTTTTTGTAAATATTTTGACTCCTTTATTTTCCTATTAAAAACACATGATTCCTCCCAGTTCTCCTTTGCTGTAGCCGATTCTGTATTTCACACGCGCGCTGCACGAGTCCGGCCACCAGAGGGCGCACTGCGCGAGTTCGGCCACCAGAGGGCGCGTGCACGAGTCGGCCACCAGAGGGCGCACTGCGCGAGTTCGGCCACCAGAGGGCGCGTGTTCTAGTCCGGCCATCAGAGGGCGCGCTGCCCAAGTCCGGCCACCAGAGGGCGCGTGCACGAGTCCGGCCACCAGAGGGCGCGTGCACGAGTCCGGCCACCAGAGGGCGCGCTGCGCGAGTCAGGCCACCAGAGGGAGTCATCGGGCAAACACGCTTCATATTGATATTCTCTACTGTATAATTTAAGTGATGAATGATGATCATTGTGCTTCACGTCTGTAACTCGTTCTTAAGGGGTTTAACTGATTGTTACAACATTTTGAGTTTTGTAACAGAGGAGTGAAAATCCTAAATGTGAAGAACTTTAAAGCACGTCTCTCACGTGATGCTTATCAAACACCAGATTTATTACTAGCATATTACTATTGTTCTTTTAGGGTTTCCCCACATTTCATCTGGAGAATGTCCTGAACTGTCGCAGTACTGTGTGATCTCCTGTATTAGATAATACAGATCTTTTGCAACACTAGTTCTTTTCGGCCGAGGCTGAAGCAATTGCTGTGGTGTTTGTGAATCTGGAATGAAGTGAGTGGGTGTGTTCATGTAGAAGAGACTCATTCAGAGCCTTGAGATTCACACACACACACACACACACACACACACACACACAGATGAGATGAACAGGGTTTGAGGCTCGGTAAGTTTGAGTGTGTGTTCCCCCGAGGACTCGACCATGTCCGGCTGGTTCTGCCGGAGTTTATACGCGTTTCACGGGGATCAGCATCAGCAGGGCTTGAGGTTTGAAGCTGGAGAGATGATCAGGATAACTCAAGCTTTAGAGGGAGGATGGTGGGAAGGAGAGAAGGACGGGGAGAAGGGATGGTTTCCATCGACATACGTGCAAACAGAGGTGAGACCGTGTGTGTGAGTTGACACAATAACTCTAGGCTTCCTTTAGTTATGCGAAACTGTTGTTTTATAAGTCCGTCCACGGTGTTCAGTGTCAGTTTCTGCTGTAATCTGTGTGTTATTATTAGTGAGGCTGGACTCGGACTCGCGCGCAACTTTTTACTCACATCGAAACTTTTCCAACAGGTTTAGATATTACAGTTCAGGAGGGGCAGTTTCCCTCAGGATGGGCTCCTCTTATCTCTGATGAAGTGATACTGTGTGTGTGTGTGTGTGTGTGTGTGTGAGAGAGAGAGAGAGAGAGAGATAGATAGATAGACAGACAGACAGACAGACAGACAGACAGACAGACAGATAGATAGATAGATAGATAGATAGACAGACAGACAGATAGATAGATAGATAGATACATACATAGATAGATAGATAGATACATACATACATACATACATACATAGATAGAAAGATAGATAGATAGATAGATAGATAGATAGATAGACAAGATAGATAGATAGATAGATAGATAGATAGATAGACAAGATAGATAGATAGATAGATAGACAGACAGACAGATAAATAGATAGATAGATAGATAGATAGATAGATAGATAGACAGACAGACAGATAGATAGATAGATAGATAGATAGATAGATAGATAGATAGATAGATAGATAGATAGATAGATAGATAGATAGATAGATAGATAGATACATAGACATAGATAGATACATACATACATACATAGACAGAAAGATAGATAGATAGATAGATAGATAGATAGATAGATAGATAGATAGATAGATAGATAGATAGATAGATAGATAGAGTGTTTGTCTCAGCTTCTCACTCTCTCGTGTCACTTCCTGTGTTCGGTGACAGTAATGTTCACATGTGAGCGTCTCAGAACAAGCCTGACAACTGGAGGATACGCTGGCACATCTTACCCCGCTCTCTCGCACAGATATCAGGGACAGACTCAGGAATCACACACACACACACACACACACACACACACACACACACACACACACACGAGGGCGAGGCAGTGGAGAAGTGCGGCACTAACCACTTTACTCAGAAATTGCAGATAAAATTCATAATTACAAAGAAACAGCAAGATTTTTTACTGCAATTCATAAATACATGTTCATATTCATATTCATAATGCAGAGTCAGAATTGCCAGATTAAAAATTGCAATTACCTTTTTTTATTTTTTTTTATTCCAAAGCTTAAATAAGCTTGAGCTTCAGTTTATAAGCATTTTATCAGCTTATAGATCACACTTTACAATAATGAGCATTAATGAACATGAGCTAATAATGAACAATACTTCAGCATTTATTAATCTTAGTTCATAATATTAATGTCAACATTTTCTAATACATTATTAAAATCAAAGGTTGTATTAGTTAACATTAGTTACTGCACTGTGAACTAACAAAGAACAGCTGGATTATTATTAACGAACATTAATAAATATTGTAAGAAATGTATTGCTCATGTTAATTACTGCATTACCTGATGTTCACTAATGAACCTTAGTGTTGAGTGTGACCTGTTTATCTCCAACTACAACATATTCGTTTCCTGAATCAAAGCTTGAGGAAATATGTAAATATATCTGCCGTGTGTATTCGTGCCCAAGAGTTTTAATATTGAAGATGAAGAATGATTAATAAAGCGAGTGACAGTGGAAGAAGAGTCACACTTTCATATCAAACGAATGCAGCGATGAGAGCTTCACACACACACACACACACACACACACACACACTTTCGTCAGGCATTGTGATTGAGAAAGAGTTGAGCGTGATGTGAAACAGAAACTGGTCTGTGATCAGTGATAGTTGTGTTTGAGTATCAGTGTTACACACACTCTCTCTCTCTCTCTCTCCACACACACACACACACACACACACACACAGGTCTGTGATCAGTGCTAGTTGTGTGTGAGTGTGTGTGAGTTTATGCTTCACGTCTCACAGACTCTGAGTTACATCTGGAGATTTAAAATCAGCACATTTTAGTGTGTGTGTGTGTGTGTGTGTGTGTGTTTTCTCCTCTGTTTGGTCTGATTCACACACTCCGCAAGCTTTAACCTTGACTCTCATGGCTCTCGTGGGAATTAGATTGCAAGTGTGTGTGAGAAAATGCTCTCGACGACACTAAGTGTGTTTTCTCTCACTGATCGTCCTCCTCTAAAATAAACTGTGTGTGTGTGTGTGTGTGTGTATCATGATGAGTGTGTGATAGGAAACAGACTCTGATGGACTGAAGCACTGACACACACTCGAGTCTCTCTCGTCTGTCGGATATCGAGTCAAACGCTTCTGGAGAACACATGTGGGCGGGGCTTGATTGTGTGCGTGAGGAGTTGATTGGATGACTGGCTTCCTGTGGTTTGCTATTGGCTGATCTCATGTGAGTGACAGTTTATAGCCCCGCCCACATCATCAGAGAAGAGATGCTGTTATTCTGATTCAAGATTATTGAAACAATAACGATGTGCAACGATAATGAATTTAGGATAAACACTGCGATTAAATCAGGCCAAACGATCCGACTATCAGAGAACGAGGGGCGAAAGGTCACGTGAGGTCAAATAGTGGACATTGAAGAGTTTGATGGACTCCATATTTACAGCATTCTTCCTTTGAGTATCTGACGGGTCGTTCCTGATTTTCCAAGTATGATGCCAGAGCCTGAAGCAGCCGTGACTAACGTGTGTGTGTGTGTGTGTGTCTCAGAGAAATACATATACACTCAATCCAGAGGAACACGAGGCCTCCGAGAGAAAACACAATCCATGGGGATTCAGAATGTGTTTATGTCGGATCAAGACTCATGTTTCCTGTTAGAGATCCTCGCTAGCACTGCATGCGTGTCTGTACAAAACTGCAAACTCAAATTAATAAAACATCCCAATAAAGCAGTGTTTCCATCCCATGTGTTCAAGAGAACAAACCCGACAAACAATATCAGTAATAAACTAACTTTCTGGTTGTTTCTCCCTCCATCATAAACGAGTGTGTGTGAGACGCTTCTGGAGGGAATTACACCCAATCATAATCACACACTTCGACTCCGGCGTTTCAGAAACACCAAACCAACATTAGAGACGCTGCGACGCCATTGGTCCGCTGGTTACGCCAGTTAGCCAATCACAGCTGAGGGTTGAAGGAGTAGTTGACTTTAAAAAAAACTTTTGCTGATAATTTACTCGCCCCCGTGTCATCCAAGATGTCCATGTCTTTCTTTCTTCAGTCGAAAAGAAATGAAGGTTTTTGATGAAAACATTCCAGGATTTTCTCCATATAATGGACTTCAATGGGGTCCAAACGGTTCAAGGTCCAAAAGACAGTTTCAGTGCAAACTGTTCAAAGGGCTTTAAACGATTCCAGACGATGAATAAGGGTCTTATCAAGCGAAACGAGCGCTCATTTAATAAATAAATAACAAAGTTTAAGTTTTATAAGCACAAATGCTCGCCTTGCTCTGTTCTGTGACGCGCGTTCGTGACTCTCCTGTTCGAACTCGTTCATCAAAATGAACAAATCTTTTCCCGAGTCAACTCGTTTGTTGAATGAACCAAATGACATGAAAAAAAGATTTGTTCATTTTGGTTCATTTCTCGTGTGAAGACATGGACATCTTGGATGACACGGGGGCGAGTAAATTATCAGCAAAAGAGTTTTTGTAAAAGTGAACTACTCCTTTAATATGGAACGAGTCGAGACAAACTTTAAGTTGGCTTGTGAAAGTTTGTAACAGAAAGTTTGAAGAAGTTAAAAGTAGTTTGAAGTTTAAACTAATCTAAAGTTTAAATTAATTTAAAGTTTAACTTAGTTTAAAGTAGTTTGTAGTTTAAATTAGTTTAAAGTAATTTAAAGTTGCTATGGGTGTTTTTAGTGGGTTGCTAAGGTAGTTTGGGTAGTTAGATAGATGGATGGATGGATAGAGTAACTATGGTGGTTGCTATGGTGTTAATAGGCGGTTGCTAGGATGTTCTGGGTCATTGCTATGGTGTTGTTAGGCGGTTGCTATGGTGTTCTGAGTGGTTGCTATGGTGTTGCTAGGCGGTTGCTAGGGTGTTCTGGGTGGTTGCTATGGTGGTGCTAGGCAGTTGCTAGGGTGATCTGGGTGGTTGCTATGGTGTTGGTAGGCATGTTTATATGCATGTCTCATTGGATCAAACTATTATGCGGCTCAATCATGTGTGTGTGTGTGTGTTTAGAATATATGCGCATCTGGTAACACTTTATTTTTAATTTTTATTGTTACATTGTAATTAATTATATATTTAAGTACTGAGTACTAATAATTAGGGTTAGGGTCTGGTTGAGGGTTAGTTGCATGTAATTATACAGTAGTTTACTGCTCTTCCTCTGGTAAGTGTGAGATATGAAGTCTCGTGTGGATCTGCTGTCAGCATGTGCTGGCCCTCGGGCCGCTGGCGTCTCATGAGAACGTCCTCAGGCTTTATAACGTCCACCATCTGCAATAATGCAATATTTAACGCTGCTTTCGGCTGGACACAATCAGAGCAAGGTCAGCGTGTTTGGTTACTCTACAGAAAGCTGTCACTCTTTCGCTTCACAGGAAGAAACACTTCATTTAATTTAATTTAATACAAACGCGCCTTTAGAGCCAACAATCATGTATAACACAGGACCGTAAAAACTGTGTGTGCTGCTGGACCTGTGTTGATGGGCAATGTTAGTTGTGATTATATTATCATCAGGAAACACCAGAGGAGTGAAAGGTCATCATAAGGTCAAATCATCATTTAGCTCTCTCCCGTGTTCATGACTATTTCTAAAAGACGAGGGAAAGCTTCTGTTCTCCGAGGCAGAGAGAGAGTCACACAGGTGAGGGCGAGTTAACCGTTACATGACAGAAGTGTAGTTTTATACAGACGAACCCTTCACACACACACACACACACACACACACACACTCGATCACGCTGACGTCTGGCTCTGAATCTTCCCACACATTTCCAGCATTCCCGACCGGATGACATTACGAGTGGGAAACCTCTGTGACCTGAACCCTGAGAAACAGCTCAAACACAGCAGTGTGTGTGTGTGTGTGTGTGTGTGAGACCCAACCACTGAACACATGAAGAATGACTGATTGGGTCTCACCAGGGCTGCATTAGTTGATAAAATACTGTGAACACAGTGAAATATTACTAACACATTTAATTTATCTAGCATACTCGAAATCTGTAGAGATTGACTTTAATGGAGTAGTTGACTTTTATAAAAAACTTTTGCTGATAATTTACTCGCCCCCGTGTCATCCAAGATGTCCATGTCTTTCTTTCTTCAGTCGAAAAGAAATGAAGGTTTTTGACGAAAACATTCCAGGATTTTCTCCATATAATGGACTTCAATGGGGTCCAAACGGTTCAAGGTCCAAAAGACAGTTTCAGTGCAAACTACAAACTGTTCAAAGGGCTTTAAACGACACCAGACGATGAATAAGGGTCTTATCAAGCGAAACGATCGCTCATTTAATAAATAAATAACAAAGTTTAAGTTTTATAAGCACAAATGCTCGCCTTGCTCTGTTCTGTGACGCGCGTTCGTGACTCTCCTGTTCGAACTCGTTCATCAAAATGAACAAATCTTTTCCCGAGTCAACTCGTTCATTTCGTTCATTGGATCAACCAAATGACACGAAAAAAGATTTGTTCATTTTGATGAACGAGTTCGAACAGGAGAGTCACACAGAACATAGCAAGGCGAGCATTTGAGCTTATAAAACTTAAACTGTAAAACTTAAAAATTAAACTTATAAAACTTAAAGTTAAACTTAAACTGTTATTTATTTATTAAATGAGCGATCGTTTCGCTTGATAAGACCCTTATTCATCGTCTGGTGTCGTTTAAAGCCCTTTGAACAGTTTGTAGTTTGCACTGAAACTGTCTTTTGGACCTTGAACCGTTTGGACCCCATTGAAGTCCATTATATGGAGAAAATCCTGGAATGTTTTCATCAAAAACCTTCATTTCTTTTCGACTGAAGAAAGAAAGACATGGACATCTTGCATGACACGGGGGTGAGTAAATTATCAGCATAAGTTGTTTTTTTTTAAGTGAACTACTCCTTCAATCTCTTAGAGTTAAAAAAAAACAATGAAGTAAATATACATGAGTTTGGGGTTGGTAAGATATTTAATGTTTTTAAAAGGGTCTCTTCCGTTTATTTGATAACAAATAGAGTAAAAACAGTGAAATATTATTGTAATGTAAATCATCTGTTTTCTCTGTGAATATCCAGTAAAGTGTAATTTATTCCTGCGATCAAAGCTGAATTTATCATCATTACTCCAGTCTTCAGTGTCACATGATCCTCCAGAAATCACTCTAATATGAGGATCTGATGATTGTGAAACTGATTATGATTATTATCAGTGTTGCGGTGTGTGTGTAAACCGTCATGGTTCAGGATTCTTTGAGGAACAGAAAGTTCAGAAGATCAGCATTTATTTGAAACGGACTCTTCTGTAAGATTATAAACACTTTCCATCAGTTGTATGCGCATGTTTTAATGGTGTGTTATATCTATATCTATTTATGTCTGTTATATCTCGCTATATCTGTGCATGTTTGTCCCAGATTTGTCCCAGTGAAGTGTGTGTTGATGATGTTGTGTGTGTGGTCTTGTGTTGTAGAGTGTGTGTTGATGATGTTGTGTGTGCTCTCGTGTTGTAGAGTGTGTCGTCGCCGTGTCCCGTGGACGAGCCGCTGCCCCGAGACTGGAGGAGTTACACGTCTCCACAGGGCCGACGATACTACGTCAACACCGTCAGCAACGGTGAGCGCAAACCTGACACACACACACACGTGCTCAAAACAGTGTGCTAGCGTTTCTCTAGAGTTACCGGGTCCAATGGGGTCCAACGGGTCAAAGGTCAGATGTGAGTTTCAGTTCAGCTTCAAAGTGTCGACCCGATCCAGCCGAGGAATAAGAGTCTGATCTAGACAAACCAGCGACATTTACAACAAAACACACACTTATATACTTTAACCACTAATGCTGGACTTGCAGGAGCTGTGATGCGACACACATTACGTCATCAGGGTGAAAGGTCAAGCGGGATGTAGGCGGAGTGCAAAGACTGAGTCAAGCGCCATTTAGAAAATAAATAAAAATAACGATGTCGGGGGATTTTGAAGGTGGAGGAGAAAATTAGCTTTTTGAACCGGTTCGCGCGTGAACTTTCAACTCCATTACGTAATGCGTGAAGTCGTGGACGTCCAAGTTGAGCATTTGTGTTTAAAAATTCTAGAAATTAGATATAATAAAGTATTATCAGAGCCCGTCTAACGGAGAGCCTTGGCACTTCCTATTAGCCCCGTTGTGGATCATCCTGGTTGCAGTTCCATCAGAATTCCACTGGGGGTGATCATGGGCGAGAGCAGAATGAATGGGAGTCTATGGGGCTAAACGGCTAAAAGTGTCTCTTTCACCTGCTTGTCGTTAAATCAACATAGATTTTATTGTTGATTCCGCAAGTTCAATATAGATTATAGGCCAAAAGTCGAATGAACGAGTACTTATGTCCTTTTGATTTCTTACAGGTTAGGCCGTTGTTGGTCGGATCACGCTAGCGTTCTGCTATTGTGTGACGTCATCACAGTTTCGAACGGATTTTTAGAACAGATAAGTGAACTTAAAAATGCAAAGTGTATTTTCTTAGCCCTCCCTTTTAAATGCAACTTTCAAATTACTTGACAAAATATTACATCCTGAGTAAAGTGGATTTCTGGGGGTGAAACCCCATTGACTCCCATTCATTCTGCACTCGACCGCGAGCGCCCCCGCATGGACAGAGACGCGTTACTGCAGCCAGTCCAGAACCCGGAAGTAACCAGCCAGTGCCGATTCTCTTCAATTAGACATTCTCTGGCATTACATTAATATTTACCTTTTATTTATTTTCTAAATGGCGCTTGACTCAGTCTTTGCCTGGGTTTGTTCTTCCGCCTACGTCCCACTTGACCTTTCACCCTGATGACGTAATGTGTGTCGCATCACAGCTCGAGCAAAAGAAACACATGAACGTTTTGATGACGTGGAGGAGAGTAAACTATCAGGAGATGTTGATTCTCCTTTAAAGAGCAGATAACTTTGAGCGGACGTTCTCTTATCGTTAATGAAGAGCGATTGTTTGTAACTTTGAGGGAACGATCCGTTCGCTGGGAAACATTTCTTCCGAAAAGAAATCTCGAAGACAATCCCACCGTTTCCTAAAGCTTCAACTGTGCAATGCTGTGTGTGATGTCCTCGTGTGAGTCTGAGACAGACGCTGAGTGTGTGTGTGTGTGTGTGTGTGAGCTGGTACAGGCCGAGCCGCTCGGGACAGATATTCACCATTGTGTCCAAACAATCAGCATTGTGTGGATCAGAACCATCAGTCCGACCACAACACACTAAAGCCTCTCCGAGTTTCATCATGTGGAGCTCGTGTCCATCGGCTGGAGTGCGGGACTGTGGTCCTCATGTTCTCCTGATCATACGTTTAGAAGAACACACTGACGTTACTCGAAGGTTTAACTGTTGCCGCTTGACATTTAATAAGGAACTCAAACACCCACATGATGAATCTCTGACTTATCCTTTCCATTACTTCACTTGCATTTCCATGGTTGCAACTAACATCCAGGCGTGAGTGTGTGTATGGCAAGCCGTTTTAACTTTTAATCATTCGCAGGATATGAATTCTTGATATCAACAATGCCATTTTTTGATATCAAGAATTCAATTATTGATAGCAACATTTAAATTCTTGATATCTAAAAATGGCATTGTTGATATCAAGAATTGAATTGCTGATATCTGTAATTGTATTTTCACTAGTGAAACGTCACCATAAGCTGGCAAGCCGTTTTAGCTTTTATTCATTTCTAGGATATGAATTCTTGATATTAACAATTACATTTTTGATGTCAGCAATTCAATTGTTGATATCAAGAATTCATATCCTAGAAATGAATAAAAGCTAAAACGGCTTGCCATATAAATGTCTATTCTTGATATCAACAATTCAATTGGTACTAGTAAAAAAATTAAAATAAATCTGAAAATGTATTTCTGATATCAATATTATTTCAGATATCTAAAATGGCTTTCTTACTAACAATCACATTCACGATATCAGAAATTAACATTGTCACTAGTAACAATTGAATTCTTGATATCAAAAATAAAGGATTTTACTAGTAAGAATTGTATTTCTGATATGCGAAATTGGAATTTCAACTAGTAAGAAATCAACAATTGGTTTTGAATGGTGACATTTCACTAGTGAAAATACAATTACAGATATTAAGAATTCATATCCTGGAAATGAATAAAAGCTGAAACGGCCTGCCATACAGTCGAGTCACAGGAACGGGAGTGTTTTGTCTCGCTGTCCTGGTCCAGTCTAGCCAGATTAATGATTACTGGGACGTTATTAACTAATCTGGGTCAGTTACTCATTCACAAACAGCAATAAACACACACCTACACACACCTACACACACACAGTTTAACTTCACAGGAATCATTTCAGCCCTGCTTTCAGTTTGAGTTGAACTTCATTCCGATTAAACAGAGGGTTGTTGTGTTGTGTGATCGCCATGGTAATGCACAAATGCGTGTGTGTGTGTGTGTGAGAAAGAGAGAGAGAGAAAGTGTGAGAGTATGTGTGAAAGAAAGTGTGTGAGAAAAAGTGTGTGTGTGTGTGAGAGAGAGAGAGAGAGAAAGTGTGTGTGTAAATACAGCACTAGTTTCGGATCAGCCTCATGTAAGCCGCAGGCTCTTCAGGAAACCTCAGAGAAACACTAACAGTGAACATCTCTAATAATGATAAAGAAATGTAATTAAACGAGAGAGTAGACAGGCGGAATAATAGATGACAGGACATTGAGTTATTAGACCATGAAACTCTGCTTCGCTGCGTGACCACCTCAGGTGTGTGTGTGTGTGTGTGTGTGTGTGTGTAAACAAGAAATAACTCATAGTTTTTCAGAGACGACGTGGGAGAGGCCGTCCAGCACACCTGGAAGCCCGAGAACACCCGTCAAACACAAGAGCTCTCCTCCACCCGCAGGTACACCGATCCGCTCTCCTCATCACCAGCCAATCAAACGCCTCTCCTGATCTAACCCAACTGTGCAAAGATCTCAGGACAAACCTTTAGTATCTCCAGGTTTAAGTTAGGGTTCGGGTCCCGCACTGCAAAAATATCCCTTTTTGACAACAACAACAAGATCTTAAATTTACAGTAAATCAAATATACTGTACTATATATTTTTATTTTATATAAAATATATATTTTACAAAATATTTTTTACTCAAAAATTTCTATAAAATCAAAGCCATAAAGCTTATCAAGTTATGTTCCAAATTTGAAGTTGATATCACAAAAATTCCCATGAGATTTTGTTTAGGCGTAGTACCAAAAATAGCCACCGGGTGCCATTGAATTCCATTGAATTTAGTTGTATACATTCTGCCTTAACAAATGAATACATTTCTGTCCAAATATCAATTCTGTCACAAAATTTGGAACCTTGAGACTCTGAACTTTCTGACAATACCAGTTTTGTCAAGATTAGAAAAGGTTTTGATCATAAATTATGAAATATAATGAAGCCCAAAAGGGGAGGAGCCTGATAAATCAAGTACCGTTTCTATGGTAACGCAACGTTCAATTATAAAACAGTTTTCACACGATGAATTCTGAGTTTATAAGCTTTCAAATGATACCTAATTTATGATAACTACTGAAATATGTGATATAATAAAAAAAAGGCGAAAAAAATAATATTATATTTTAGAGGATAATAAATATAAATATTATCATTTTTAGAGGATAATATTATACTATAATTTTTTTATTTTTTATTGAAAAATACTAGATTATATGTTTTATTATGAACTTTTAGCATAAAAACAGAAGTTTCAATGATTAAAAGTGGGTGCATCGACTTTTTGGGACAAAGGTCAAAACTCCTGTTATGATGCAGATTTTTTGAGGTGCACTCTTGTCATAAATTTATCAATTACTCTTCCTACATAATTTGTAACACAAAACAGGGGTAGAATATCTATTTAGAAGTATTAGACCTTTCCAACGATATATAATTTGTCATAATTAGATTAGGATTTAATAGAAATATAGTGAAGTAAAGTTAGGCGTCCCGGTACCGGGACGGTGACAGTTAAGGGGTTAAATCTAGGTAAAGTGCACTAAAATCAAGCAAACAAATCTGCTAAACAAAACTGACTGAAATTAGCATAAATATCTAGTCACTAATAAATGCTATTTGATCTTAAAACTAGACAAAAATGCTTAAAACTGCGCAGTTTTTACTTTCTATAAGAACTGAATAATAAATCAGTTTAGTGAAAACTGCATTAAAACTAGAATATTTTACCCTAAAGGGACTGTGTGTGGGATTTACTCCCATCTAGTGGTGAAATTGTATTTTGCATTCAAACGAATTGTGCTCTCCAGCGCCTCGCTTTTTCACATGCGCGTTGCATCTACGGTAGCCGTTATGGACCAAAAAGCTCTGACAGGAAGTCTTCTAGTAACACTTGGTCGAGTGTTTAACGAACAAACAAACGTTACAGTGTGAATTACTGACTGTGGAAAACATCAACTAATTAGTATTTATGCCTTCTTTATTCGTCACATTAGTCACACAGAAATAAAACAAAAGAAAGAGGACACACTTCTTCAGTTGCGTCTTTCAATTTTTCAATTTCAATTTTTTCAATTTCGTTCAATTCGGGACTTTGGCGACGAGGATTTCTTCTCCTGTGGCTCGGCATACGTATGATCCGCCATAGAAAATAAAATTGCAATTCAGCTTTTTAGCGTAGATCACCAATAGGTGGCTCTCACGGCTCTGCTCGTCCGCTTCAGTCATGTGACGCTGGCTCTGAACGAAACGCTTTTGCTTAGGACTTTTTGTCCCTCTCTGCTATTATAATTTTTTAAGATAGCGGAACGACATGGAAGTGGACTTACCCGTCCCATGTATATAAAGATAATAAATCCTTAGTTTACGAGGATGATTGGCAGAGGTATTTGTACACCACTGAGGACATAATTATGATGTTAGATAACAAATTACCTAAAAAGTTACACACAGTCCCTTTAAATCTGGCCACTAAAAATAATTATATTTAACCTATTATATGATAATAATGATATTTAACCTTAAATTTGGCTTTTTTAATGTTTTTAAAGATGCACAATAACTTGAAAATGTATGAACTTTCTTAAAACAACCCAATAAATTCATGATTTATAGCGGTCACCTGTTTCTGGTGAAATCTCCCTCAAAATGAGCTATAGTTCACTTGCCGAGACTGAAGAAGACCAATTTTCTTGAATTTTTTTAATCTTTCATGGCAAAAAACAAGACTATTTTCTAGAAATAAGATATTTTAAACGGTCTTAGACTTCAGTTTTTGCAGTGCCGACTCTCAGAGTTTTGGACCCCATTACAGACCACTGTAGTCCGGCCACTGATGGGCTAATGGAGCACTCGGCCCTGAGAGCCACACTGCTCTGGCTTTAGGACTCTTGATTTGATTTGCACCGGCTATCAGCATTTGACAATGTCCACCAGCACATCTCAGTGACAGATGGACAGGATAATAGTGTCCAGCTTGTGGACGGCACGCCATAAAGCAAATGAAATTATGACCCGGCTCAAGAGGAATGAGTGTCGTTGCACACGGATCGAGGGAGGAAACAGTAGACATGTTCATCTCAGCATAAAGCACGTCTCATTACAAGAAAGATCCTACACTCCCTTAAATAAACCACACAAATGATTATTTTTAGTGATTCATCAACATACACAAACAGTGTATCCTGATCCTAAACGAATGACTCTTATGAGGTGATTCTTCAAAACCAGTGTATTCTGATTCCTGAATGAGTTATGATATTGAGTCAGCTCTGTTTAGTGATTTAAACACATTGAAACTTGTGTTTTTGTCAGTATTATTAAAAAAAAAAGTATAATTATAAAATGCTACCCACATGTTTTCTCTTTAAATATGCTGTGTCAGGTTTGACGTCAATGATGTCTTTATGTTTGTTCATTTTTGAGGGAATTATTCTCTAAAGGGACTGTTGCCTGAAAGCCGATTTATGAGAAACAAACTGTATTCAATTGAGCTTTATTACAAACTGATGTGCTTTGTCTTTGCTTTGTTAAATGACATTGTGTGAGGCTCTCTGAATAAAACTTTTGTTTAAACATGTTTTCTTCCTGCAGTGAATGGATTTCATGCTAACGACAGCCCGTTGCATCAGACCGAACACTCGCATGCAGTCGTGCGAAAGGCCAGCACAGATCAACAGGTATTTATTCATCCAGCATATTCCCCTGGACTACAAATGCACATTTATAGACCTCAACTAATCGTCATCTATATGACATGCATTAAAATAACATTCAGTGGAGATTCAAGCTGATATTCGATGAAATCCCTCGTTCTGTCGGGAACCTCACTATGGCTTGCATACTCACATGTATTGGCGAATGTATTGGCAATAGCTAGTTCCTGTACTTGCTCTGCAGCAGCAGCAATAATTAGAGAAGCTCTAGCAGCAGCAATAATAATAATAAACAGTAGCATCAGCAATAATCAGCAGCAGCAATAATAATCATCATCATCATCAGCAATAATAATAATCATCATCAGCAATAATAATAATCAGCAGCAGCAATAATCATAATCATCATCATCAGCAATAATAATAATCATCATCATCAGCAATAATAATAATCATCATCAGCAATAATAATAATCATCATCAGCAGCAGCAGCAGCAATAATAATAATCAGCAGCAGCAATAATCATAATCATCATCAGCAGCAATAATAATAATCATTATCATCATCAGCAATAATAATAATAAACAGTAGCATCAGCAATAATCAGCAGCAGCAATAATAATATCATCATCAGCAGCAGCAGCAGCAGCAATAATAGTAATCATCATCATCAGCAATAATAATAATCATCATCATCAGCAATAATAATAATCATCGGCAGCAGCAGTAATAATAATAATCATCATCATCAGCAATAATAATAATCATCATCATCAGCAATAATAATAATCATCATAATCAGCAATAATAATAATCATCATCAGCAGCAGCAGCAGCAATAATAATAATAATCAGCAGCAGCAGCAGCAATAATAATAATCATCAGCAGCAATAATCATAATCATCATCAGCAGCAATAATAATAATCATCATCAGCAATAATAATAATCATCAGCAGCAGCAGCAGCAGCAATAATAATCAGCAGCAGCAATAATCATAATCATCATCAGCAGCAATAATAATAATCATTATCATCATCAGCAATAATAATAATAAACAGTAGCATCAGCAATAATCAGCAGCAGCAATAATAATATCATCATCAGCAGCAGCAGCAGCAGCAATAATAGTAATCATCATCATCAGCAATAATAATAATCATCATCATCAGCAATAATAATAATCATCGGCAGCAGCAGTAATAATAATAATCATCATCATCAGCAATAATAATAATCATCATCATCAGCAATAATAATAATCATCATCATCAGCAATAATAATAATCATCAGCAGCAGCAGCAGCAGCAGCAGCAATAATAATAATAATCAGCAGCAGCAGCAGCAATAATAATAATCAGCAGCAGCAATAATCATAATCATCATCAGCAGCAATAATAATAATCATCATCAACAGCAATAATAATAATCATCATCATCATCAGCAATAATAATAATCATTATCATCATCAGCAATAATAATAATAAACAGTAGCATCAGCAATAATCAGCAGCAGCAATAATAATATCATCATCATCAGCAGCAGCAGCAATAATAGTAATCATCATCATCAGCAATAATAATAATCATCATCATCAGCAATAATAATAATCATCATCAGCAGCAATAATAATAATAATCATCGGCAGCAGCAGTAATAATCATCATCATCATCATCATCATCATCAGTAGCAGCAGCAGCAGAAATAATAATCATCATCAGCAGCAGCAGCAGTAATAATATCATCATCATCATCATCATCATCAGCAGTAATAATATCATCATCAGCAGCAATAATAATAATCATCAGCAGCAGCAAAAATCATCATCATCATCAGCAGTAATAATAATAATCATCATCATCAGCAGCAGCAGTAATAATATCATCATTATCATCATCAGCAGTAATAATATCATCAGCAGCAGCAGCAGCAATAATCATAATCATCATCAGCAGTAATAATATCATCATCAGCAGCAGCAATAATAATAATCAGCAGCAGCAGTAATCATCATCATCATCAGCAGTAATAATATCATCATCATCATCATCAGCAGTAATAATATCATCATCATCATCAGCAGCAGTAATAATATCATCATCAGCAGCAGCAGCAGCAATAATCATAATCATCATCAGCAGTAATAATATCATCATCATCATCATCAGCAGTAATAATATCATCATCAGCAGCAGCAGCAGCAATAATAATAATCAGCAGCAGCAGCAGCAATAATATAATCATCATCAGCAGCAATAATATCATCATCAGCAGCAATAATACTAATCATCATCAGCAGCAATAATATCATCATCAGCAGCAGCAATAATCAGCAGCAGCAGCAGCAGCAGCAATAAACATCATCATCAGCAGCAGAAATAATAATAATAATCATCATCATCAGCAGCAGAAATGTAATAATAATAATCATCATCAGCAGCAGCAGCAATAATAATAATCAGCATCAACATACCAGATCTATTCCACCAAGACCAAATACATCAACATGATCATATTCATTATCAGGCTGAACATCTCAAGAGTTGTCATGATAGAACTAGTTCAAATGAACGCATATTGATTTAGTGAGTTAGTCAACATATGATTAATATATATTTGCTTGGGGGGCTTATAAATCAACCCGGCAAACTGTAATGTGATCTGACACCCGAGACGTCTGTAGCCCTCCGCCTCCCCCAGCTCCCCCTGCACACGCTACACGTGTGGTCCTTCTGCTCCTGTCATGAGGAGAGTGTGTCTGTGCAAGTGTTCGCAATGACACCGTTCACCTGCGCACTTCCTCAAGATGCAGCGCACATCAGCTATGAAGGAGATACTTTTCTGTCCGCTCTCTCACACACACACACACACATCATGTCTGACGCTCGGTTCTCTCTCTTCTCAGAGTCCCGTCTCCACGTCACCCGTCAGGAAGCAGGAGTGTGTATCCACAGTAACTGTAAGTACAACAGGTGTGTGTGTGTTCACACTGACAACTGAACTGTGTCTATTGTGTCGGATATCGAGCGAAACACTTGTAGACTGAGAACACATGTGGGCGGGGCTTGATTGTGTCTGTGTGGAACTGATTGGCTGGTTGTAGTTTGCTATTGGCTGATCTCATGTGAGTGACAGGTTAAAGCCCCGCCCTCATCATCAGAGAAGAGATGCTGAAGAGGAACTGATCCTGATATGATCATAGCTTGTATTGTTTAACACACACACACACACACACACTGAGCTGAGAGCACTTCAGATCGATCCTGAAACAGAGGAAGGCTTCCCAGCGTCCGGCTCCAGTTCATGTTGTGATCGATGTGTTTGTGCTCCGCTGCCACGGCAACAAACGCATGATGTCAGAGCTGATCCTCAGTCTGTAACTGATGGACTAACACACACACACACACACACACTGAGTCATGTTTACAGCTGTAGTTCAGCTCAGATTCATCCTTCAGTCGGTCCACACCTGCAGGAGTTTCTTTCTGCTCAGCACAGAAGGGAATCGTGACAGAAGTTTCATTTTTAAGTCAACTATTCCTTCAAGTTATAATATTTTATTTCTGGATGTTCTCTGAACACAGTTTTAAATGTTTAAACGTTTTTTTTCTTACAGATGTTCAGACGACATCCCATTTTGCAAACATGTTCAGAGAACAATTAAAAGGAACAACAAAGTTAGACAAACGTCCAACTAAAATGTTTTTGTGTAAATAATGTTTTTTGGCTCACTTATGTGAAATGATTATAGACCAGATAACTCTATTAATGTCATGATTCATAACCTTGACAGAATTCACTGGGAAACGCTTTGAAAAAAGATTTGAATAATTCTGAAATTAGTTTCGGCATAATTATTAGTGACTGACTTAACAGAGAATGACCAGGTCTGTCCATGAGATTCAGCACAGTCATAAATGTGTTCTTGAATGGGATTTATTATTGCAGAACTCGTGTTATCCAGACGTGAGTCAGTGATCCTCAGAGTTAACTAATCTTCAGCATCCTGGATTAATGCTGCTGTATTGCGTAAATGATTGTGTGTGTGTTCTGTGTAGAATTATTTTGTATATACAGTAAATGCACACACATGCACGTATATATTTAAGAAATACGTGTTATTTTTATAAAAAAATATTTTAAATTATATATAAATATTTATGTACGTAGTATAGGTACTAAAATATCTAGATGTATGTGTGTGCATTTATATATGAAGAGTTCAGATGCAAAAGCCTCTAAATGCCATTTGAAATTTTCTTCTTTAATGATGATTTTTATCAAAATTGTATATTTAAGTTCAGTAATTTCACTTAAATAGCAATTAATAGGTAATTATCATTGCCAATTAAGTGAAATCACTGAACTTAAATATACAAGCTTGATAAAAATGATCATTAAAGAAGAAAAAAATTTCAAATGGCACTTAGAGGCTTTTGCATCTGAACTCTTCATATATAAAATAATTATACACAGTACACACATATTTTGGAAACAATTAATCGCGATTAAAGTGAAGTGAAGTTAAATGTAAGAATGAAATCGACTGCATGCAATGGAATGAAGTAAATAGTAAATGTTCCAGAACGGTGTTGCTTTGGCTTATTATAATAATCGAACCGAAAGCGGTCTTCTCTTCCACTGACAGTAACGCGAGTCGTGAGAGAGGAACTACTTTAAGGCCCTCGGGTCGTCTTCAGGTCCCCAGAAATCTGAGATCCTCCTTTAAACACACACACACTGCCATCGAGACAACTTCCTGCCACATAACTTGGATGTTTGCTGACATAGAGAGCAGATACGTGTATTTCCCATCATGCACCAATGACTGAGTCCTGTGTTTCAGACGGTAAATCTTCATGAGAAACATGTTCTCTCTCTCTCTCTCAGGAGGATCAGTGTGAGGAACTTAAGATCGTTGCACAACCAGTCGCTGCACACACTTGTTGTGTTTATCCAGAAAAATCGGATAAACCAGAAGTGAGACAATGGTTGCAATATGAGGGCAGTTGTGGGCATTTCCTCATTCTGTGTGATGTGAATGATGAGCAGAATTGAAACATTAGGCAACATGAGGTGTCGGTATGACCACACTGCTGACAAGCAAAGGGGAATTTTCATTCTCCAGCAATGAACACACACACACACACACACACACACACACGTCAGTGGCAGCGTCAGACTTGAGAAGACCGCTTGCATCCATGAAATATGGCTATGAGAGCAGGCTTTATCTTCTCGGTCTGCAAGCATCGTAGAGGATGGTTAACATTGTTTTATTTCAGGTTATGATATTCACATGACAATAATGTACTAAAAATTGTACTGTTTTTCCGTTGTGTTTTTGACTATAATCACTGTATTCTGCTGTCCGGCCAGTAGGTGGCGATGTCACTCTGTACAGAAACATAATGAACACGTGACACGCGTGCGCTGTTCTCACACATTTATGTTTTTGACATTTACGATGTCAGATCGCGGAGACGTTTTCAAAACCAAACCCGTTTTCAAAAGACGGTGTTTCCATCGTAAATGAACGTCCAAAACGCACACAAAGTTTTACCGTTCTTGTTGAAAAACCTTCTGAACCTTCATGAGCATCGAGTGAGATGGTCAGTAGATTTGTGTTTACTTCTTCTGTGTTGAAAGTGCGTTGACAGCTGGTTGTGTGAGTGTTAAACACTTTGCTTCAACAGTTCTTGAGTCTGTTTACAGTCACACACACTTCATAGCTTTAACTCTTAAACTAAACAACTACAAAAATACAACCATGTTGACATCACATGACCAGCTTTACCCTTTTCAAACTATGTTAGCTTTAACTATGTTATGACAAAAATATGCCTGTAAAAATCAGCTTTTCCACTTCTGAGAGATGTTCTCCAACCAACAACAGATAAAATCAAGTCCATGATCGAGAGAGTGACACAGCATGTAAATAATCAAGTTAATATTAACTTACATTTCAGTCGCAATATCTCGTATGAATGATTCGATGACTCACTCACCAAGTCAGTCTCCTGTGTCGTTCCTGAATGAATCAGTGTTGTTGAACAAATTGCTTAAATGAATGATTCGATGACTCACTCACCAAGTCAGTCTCCTGTGTCGTTCCTGAATGAATCAGTGTTGTTGAACAAATTGCTTGAATGAATGATTCGATGACTCACTCACCAAGTCAGTCGCCTGTGCCATTCCTGAATGAATCAGTGTTGTTGAACAAATTGCTTGAATGAATGATTCGATGACTCACTCACCAAGTCAGTCGCCTGTGTCGTTCCTGAATGAATCAGTGTTGTTGAACAAATTGCTTGAATGAATGATTCGATGACTCACTCACCAAGTCAGTCTCCTGTGTCGTTCCTGAATGAATCAGTGTTGTTGAACAAATTGCTTAAATGAATGATTCGATGACTCACTCACCAAGTCAGTCGCCTGTGCCGTTCCTGAATGAATCAGTGTTGTTGAACAAATTGCTTAAATGAATGATTCGATGACTCACTCACCAAGTCAGTCGCCTGTGCCATTCCTGAATGAATCAGTGTTGTTGAACAAATTGCTTGAATGAATGATTCGATGACTCACTCACCAAGTCAGTCTCCTGTGTCGTTCCTGAATGAATCAGTGTTGTTGAACAAATTGCTTGAATGAATGATTCGATGACTCACTCACCAAGTCAGTCGTCTGTTTCGTTCCTGAATGAATCAGTGTTGTTGAACAAATTGCTTGAATGAATGATTCGATGACTCACTCACCAAGTCAGTCGCCTGTTTCGTTCCTGAATGAATCAGTGTTGTTGAACAAATTGCTTGAATGAATGATTTGATGACTCACTCACCAAGTCAGTCGTTTGTTTCGTTCCAGAATGAATTAGTGTTGTTGAACGAATTGCTTGAATGAATGATTCGATGACTCACTCACAAAGTCAGTTGCCTGTGTCGTTCCAGAATGAATCAGTGTTGTTGAATGAATTGCTTGAATAAATGATTAAATGACTCATTGTCGCCACCTACTGGCGTAACAATGTAACCTCTAATAGACAAACTGTCTGAAATGCACAAACAGAATAATCAGATTCATGTGTCTGAACTAATGCTGGTGTAATTTCCACTTGCGCAGGGATGATTGTGTTTATGGGTTGGAACCAGTGTTGGTTGTAACTAATTACTAAGTAATTAGTTACTGTAATTTAATTACTTTTCCCTTGAAAAGGTAAAGTAAGGGATTACTCTTCATTTATCTGTAATTTAATTACAGTTACTTCTGATGTAATTGAGGTAAATACTGTGTACAGATCAATCCGATCTCACAGCGATTCGCATGCATTTTACGAGGTGTCTAAATATTACAAATTCGTGTAAAATATGTATGAAAAAAGTGTGAAATGTCATGAGATCAGACATAAAACAATAGTGGGTTTAACATCAAAATGTATCGTCTGATGCTAAAAAGTATGTTTTTATAATGTAACCTTCTCCACCTTGGTCAGTTTAAGGATAATTCATGCAATTTTATAGTATTTATTTGAAAGAATTAAAGCAGATTCATGTCTATCCTTGTGTTATTCAGCTGGTTGAGATTGATATGGGATTTTGAAAGTAATTAGTAATTGAAAGTAATTAAATACTTTTTAGAGAGAGTAATTAGTACAGTAATCTAATTACACTGTTGAAGAGGTAATTAGTAACTAGTAATTAGTTAGTTTTTTAGAGTGACTTACCCAACACTGGTTGGAACTGTGGACTGTTCCCTTGTTTATTTGTCCAAATGAGCCGTTAATGATCCTGATTATACTGGACTGAAGCTGATGGTCTTCATTTAGCGGAGACTGAGGCATGTCTGTGTGTAGTGTTGTGTGTTGTGTCTGTCGGTCCCTGATGACGTGTGTGTCTCGTCTGTGTAGATAAACTGCGTGACGTTCCCTCTCCCGCTGCACATGTCGGAGCAGCAGCTGCTCAAACCCGACGAGTGGAGCTACTGCGATTATTTTTGGGTAAGAATGTCTCTGAAAAACACAAAGATAGTTTCAGAAAGCCTCACGAACACAAACACGGACACACAGATGACAGATTCTCACTCCACTGAACAGCAGGAACTTCACTAAACATCTGTTTACAACTGAGGCCTCGTTCCCAACACACTCACTCCTGTGCACAGCAGTCCTCACGTGTGTGACGTGTGTGTGCAGGCGTGTTTAGTGTGTTTGTGTGTTTTTGGTGTGTGTTTAGTGTGTGTTGAGTGTGTGTTTTGCGTGTGTTTAATGTGTGTTTCTGTTTGGTGTGCTTTGAGTGTGTGTTTGGCGTGTGTTTAGTGTGTGTGTGTTTTGTGTTTTTGGTGTGTGTTTCTTGTGTTGAGTGTGTGTTTGGCGTGTGTTTAGTGTGTGTGTGTTGTGTGTTTTTGGTGTGTGTTTAGTGTGTGTTGAGTGTGTGTTTTGCGTGTGTTTGGCGTGTGTTTAGTGTGTGTTTGATGTTTGTTTTGCGTGTGTTTTGTGTGTGTTGAGTTTGTAATTGCTGTGTTAAGTGTGTGTTTGACGTGTGTTTGGCGTGTTAAGTGTGTTTTTTGCGTGTGTTTTGTGTGTGTTTAGTGTGTGTTTGGTGTGTTTGATGTGTGTTTTGCGTGTGTTTGATGTGTGTTTTGCGTGTGTTTTGCGTGTGTTTGGTGTGTTTTGCGTGTGTTTGGTGTGTTTTGCGTGTTTTTGATGTGTGTTGAGTGTGTGTTTGGTGTATTTGGTGTGTTTTGCGTGTTTAATGTGTGTTTTGCGTGTGTTTTGTGTATTTGGTGTGTTTTGCGTGTGTTTAATGTGTGTTTTGCGTGTGTTTGGCGTGTGTTTGGTGTATTTGGTGTGTTTTGCGTGTGTTTGATGTGTGTTTTGCGTGTTTGATGTGTGTTTGGCGTGTGTTTGAAGTGTGTTTGGTGTATTTGGTGTGTTTTGCGTGTGTTTGATGTGTGTTTTGCGTGTTTGATGTGTGTTTGGCGTGTGTTTGGCGTGTGTTTGGTGTATTTGGTGTGTTTTGCGTGTGTTTGATGTGTGTTTTGCGTGTGTTTGATGTGTGTTTTGCGTGTGTTTGGCGTGTGTTTGGTGTATTTGGTGTGTTTTGCGTGTGTTTGATGTGTGTTTTGCGTGTGTTTTGCGTGTGTTTGGTGTGTTTTGCGTGTGTTTGATGTGTGTTGAGTGTGTGTTTGGTGTATTTGGTGTGTTTTGCGTGTGTTTGATGTGTGTTTTGCGTGTTTGATGTGTGTTTGGCGTGTGTTTGGTGTATTTGGTGTGTTTTGCGTGTGTTTGATGTGTGTTTTGCGTGTGTTTGGCGTGTGTTTGGTGTATTTGGTGTGTTTTGCGTGTGTTTTGCGTGTTTGATGTGTGTTTGCGTGTGTTTGGTGTGTTTTGCGTGTTTGATGTGTGTTTTGCGTGTGTTTGGTGTATTTGGTGTGTTTGCGTGTTTGATGTGTGTTTTGCGTGTGTTTTGTGTGTTTGATGTGTGTTTTGCATGTTTGATGTGTGTTTTGCGTGTGTTTGGTGTGTGTTTTGCGTGTTTGATGTGTGTTTTGCGTGTGTTTGGTGTATTTGGTGTGTTTTGCGTGTGTTTGATGTGTGTTTTGCGTGTGTTTGATGTGTGTTTTGCGTGTGTTTGTGTGTTTTGCGTGTGTTTGGCATGTGTTTGGTGTATTTGGTGCGTTTTGCGTGTGTTTGATGTGTGTTTTGCGTGTTTGATGTGTGTTTTGCGTGTGTTTGGTGTGTTTGGTGTGTGTTTTGCGTGTTTGATGTGTGTTTTGCGTGTTTGATGTGTGTTTGGCATGTGTTTGGTGTATTTGGTGTGTTTGATGTGTGTTTTGCGTGTTTGATGTGTGTTTTGCGTGTGTTTTGCGTGTGTTTGGTGTGTGTTGCGTGTGTTTGATGTGTGTTTTGCGTGTTGATGTGTGTTTTGCGTGTGTTTGATGTGTTTGTCGTGTGTTTGGTGTGTGTTTGTCGTGTGTTGAGTGTGTGTTTGACGTGTGTTTGGTGTGTGTGCAGGCGGACAGAAAGGACGCTCAGGGCAGCGCTGGCGTGTCCGGCTTCGAGGTGCTGCTGCAGAAACAGCTGAAGGGGAAGCAGATGCAGAGAGAGATGGCGGAGTTCGTGCGGGAGAGGTAAACGTCAGATCGACTCGGCTGGCACATGTGCACTGCCGTACAACAGTTTTGGAGTGGATTTTTTAATGTTTTTCTGCTCACCAACACTGGATTTATTTGGTTAGAAATGCACAAAAAAACAGTAATATTTTTAAATATTATGAAATCTGTTTTCTATGTGAATATCCAGTAAAGTGTAATTTATTCCTGTGATCAAAGCTGAATTTATCATCATTACTCCAGTCTTCAGTGTCACATGACCCTCCAGAAATCACTCTAATATGAGGATCTGATGATCAAGCGTTTTTCAGCATTCTTTGATGAATGAACAGAACAGCATTTATCTGAAACAGAATCTTTTGTAACATTATAAATGTCTGTACTGTAACTTTTGATCAATTGAATTAGTATTGTAAAAGTAAAAGTATTGAATCTTTATTTCTTTTCCCCAATTCATAAAATAAGAAATCGTACTGACCCCAAACTTGTTTAATGTTACAAAAGATTCTGTTTCAGATAAATGCTGTTCTTTTGAACTTTCAATTCATCTAAAATGTAAATAGTTTTCAACACTGATAATAATCATAAATCAGATCCTCATATTAGAGTGATTTGTGAACAGTGTTGTGCAAGTTACTTCCAAACTATAATACATTAGGTATTACTTGTTACTGTTATTTAAAAGTAATCCATTACCTTACAATATTACTGTCCCAGAATTGTAATGCGTTACACTACTCATGTATTACTTTTGAGTTACTTTCACCAAAATAACTAAGTAGAACTTAACTTTTGGGCTGTAACGATATGCAATATGAAACCGAAATCGCGATTCGCCACACGACTCAGATCCACGAACCTACAGAATCGCGACACACCTCTTCCAACTCCAGCGTTATTCTCCTTACCGTCCAGATCCAATGCTGCCTTATCTTTAAATTAGGCTATTAGTATTATTTGAAGTTAACATTATAAAATACGTAGACCTACACCACAAAACTAGTTGAGGATAAATTATTTATAATTGGGAAGTCCAGC
The DNA here is from genome assembly GCF_016745375.1 of Pimephales promelas. The sequence continues at coordinate 3,310,274 of NW_024121688.1, read as the reverse complement.
ATTATGATCATGACATTTGCAGTCAAAACTTGAAATAAAAATTCTCAGAAAATTCATGTATTGAAAATAGGCTACTTCCTTAAAGGACTCCAGACATTAGACACAAAAATCAGTCTATGTTTTATTTTTAATATTAGGGAAAAGACACACATTCATGCGTGACAAAAAAATAGGAGGCAAAATATATTTTTTGTAATTCTGTTAATTACACTGCGCAAATCGGATGAGGAAGGGTTGGCTCTCCAGTCTCCATAGAACTTAAAATATTCATTTTATTTTAGTTTTCGTGTTCGCATTTATGAGGAAAAAACAGACGCGACCGCTCTGAACCGGCACTAAAAGACTGCTTTAAAACTTTCACATAGTCTGTTGCCTTTAAGAAGTAAAAGCAGACAATACACTGTAATACAACTGTAATACAAGCCTCACTGAACATGTAACGAGTAAAATATTACTGAAAATTGATTAGTAATGCCTTACACTACTGCGTTACAGCAAAAAGTAATATGTTACTGTAATGTATTACTTTTGTAATGCGTTACTCCCAACACTGTTTGTGAAGGATCATGTGACTCTGAAGACTGTAGTAATGATGATAAATTCAGGAATAAATGACACTTTACTGTATATTCACACAGAGAACAGCAGATTTTTGATGTATTTTTAATCAAATAAATGCAGCTTTGAGCAGAAGAGACTCTTTTAAAAGCATTAAAACGTTAGACTGGTAGTGTGTGTGACAGGGATAAAGGCTAAAGCTAGTGTGTGTTTGACGGCAGGAGTGTTGTGTGTAAAGTGAGTTGCAGGGGTGTGTGTATGATAGTGCTCACTCACGGCTGAATACAAACCAAATATTGCAGTATCGTGAGGGTTGTGATATCCTGATTGACGGATGTTTGTCCTCTCGCCTGGTTTCTGTTACTAAAAACAAAAACATAACAACGCAGCACATGCAACTTCCTGTGGCGCGTTTCCTGTGTTTCATTAATAGTATCTTTTTAATGAGGAGTAAAACGACTGTCCTGTCCTGCCGTCACAGTAACTGCAGTCTTGATCTTTACACTGAGGTTCGTCTGTTAAACGGTTCGTTCACCCAAAACTGTAAACTCTGTTCAGTACTGACTCTCCCTCGTGTTGTTCAGACTTTCCTTCATCTTCTGAACACTAATGAAGATATTTGTGATTAAATCACTCCTCCATAGGCTTCTGTTGTAATTGAAACTTGCCGGACCAGAAAAGTTATTAAAGACATCGTTAAAATAGTGTGAGTGACGACAGCGGCTCAACCTGAAGATTATCAAGACCAGAAGACTTTCTGTGCGCAACAAACAAACAAACTATTCATGTTCTTCTATGTGGGCCTCGAGTGAGTTCACGTGTTATAACAGCGCAGCGCTTCTGTACGTCACACACACACACACACACACGACCAGCGTCAGCCAATCGTGAGCCGACGTGTGATGTACAACTCAGAAGCGCTGCGCTGTTACACTACGTGAACTCACTCAGATTGATGACAACAGCAGTGTGTGTGTGTGTGTGTGTGTGTGTGTGTGTCATTTAAGCAGTTCTGTGTAACACAACATTGATGCAGTGGTGTGTGTGTGTGTGTGTGTCGACAGGATCAGGATCGAGGAGGAATACGCCAAGAGTCTGTCGAAGCTCTCTCAGATCCCACTAGCGGCGCAGGAGGAAGGGTACGTCCAAAACTACACACACACACACACACACACACACACACCTCAGTGCTGTATGGCCTGACAGTGATGCTGCTGTGACTGACTTGAGCTGAAGATCATGTTTATAATATATAATGAATTATTCCTCTATTTATAAGTGTTACTGTTCTATAAATATATTAATAAAGACTCATTAAACTGCATTATAAGGACAGTCACATTTATATTATTTTTATAATTCTCATAACTCGTGCATTTGTGTTTTCAATGCGCACGCTCATAATCCATCCCTTAATGAGTGTGTATAGATATATTTATAGAAGAGTAACACTTATAAACATGTATAAATGTGTGTGTGTGTGTGTGTAAATCAGTCTTTCAGGTTTTGTTATCAAGCGCTCAGCACATGTGCGAGTGTGTGTTCGGTCTGAGAGAGAAGGCTGATTGTTTGACACACACAATGTCGAGTGTGTCACCGAGAGCCGCCCACACACACACACACACACACACACACACACACACCCGTTGTGTTGTGGCTTGTAATGACCATTGTTTTTCCGGCCGGCTCGTACGCCTGCGCTCACAACCTCTGGATTATTCCAGAACTGAGCCAGATCACAGGTCGTGACCTCTGACATCACATGACCAGGAGATGATCGTGTGCAGTCAATGCTTGATAGCGAATAGCGTTTTAAACAAATTACTGATCATTCTGCTGTCTGTCTATATAATATATATATAATGTTGCATATACAACTGTTTTGGGTCAGTAAGATTAAAAAAATAACAAAACAATACTTTTATTCATCACGGACGCATTAAATGGATCAGAAGTGACAGTAAAATCACTAATTCTTTAGTATGGGGAACATATTCACTGTTAACTATGATTTTTGACTCTTAATTACTGCTTATAAATAGTTAGTAATGTAGTTCTTCAGTTTATATATTGTAGGATTAAAGAATGTAGAATATGATCATGCAGGATAAGGCATTAATATGTGCTAATAAACAGCCAATGTTCTAGTAATATGCATGATAATAGAGTTGAGGACTGAAGACTGGAGTAATTACACTTATAATTATATTTCACTGTATTTTTGATTAAATAAACAGAGGTTTGGTGAGCAAATCTTACCGACCGATATATAAAAACGCCCAATTTTAAGTAGATTATAAAATAGATAAGTACATTTCAAACTAGAAAGCAGTTTGCTGAACGAGTGGCTCCACTGGCACATGAAATATAATGAATGAAAAAGTCAAAATACTAAAATATACTTGTTTATGACAGCTATATTATATCAGTAAAGTATAATGCAGGTTTGGAGGACGGTATCAGACTTCAGGGTCTGATTAGACTCTGATTAGCGCTGAGAGAGAGTTTGAGTCGTGTAGAGTTTCGCTCCAGACGGAGAGCGGCTCACAGACATCCCAGGAATGATCATGAGCATAACTCTTTCAGCTTTCATACGCAGAGGAGCTATGCCGACAAAACATTGATTACCAAAACAGCTTTAATATCACAGTCAGTTATAGAAGTGCATTTTATACATGTGTGTGTGTGTGTGTGTGCTGCCATTTTGAATGCTTTTAAAAGAGTCTCTTCTGCTCACCAAAACTGCATTTATTTGATCAAAAACAAAAAACAAACTCAGTAATATTGTGAAATATTATTCCAGTGTAAATCATCTGTTTTCCAGCATCATTACTCCAGTCTTCAGTGTCACATGACCCTTCAGAAATCACTCAAATATGAGGATCTGATGATCAACACACACTTATGATTATTATCAGTGTTGAAAACTGTTGTGAAAATTTATGTTTCAATATTCAATAGAAAGTTAAAAAAAAACAAAAAACTTTTCTTTACATTAAACACTACCATTCAAAAGTTTGGGGTCAGTGTGATGAATATTGGAAATAAATTCAAATGTTTATTCAGTAAAGATGCATTAAATTGATCAGTGACAGTAAAAACATTTATAATGTTACAAAAGAAAAGATTCTATTTCAAATTAATGCTGTTCTTTTGAACTTTCTATCAATTTTATACAAGTGTTTAACACTGATAATAATCATAAATGTTTCAGATCCTCATATTAGAGTGATTTGTGAAGGATCATGTGACACTAAAGACTGGAGTAATGATGATAAATTCAGGAATAAATGACACTTTACTGGATATTGACACTCTACACACACATGTACTGTATGTACCTCAGTTGTGTGATGTTGTATTCTCAGCACACTCGGCTCAGCCTGGGTTCAGCTGAAGAAAAGCCTGTCGGACGAGGCAGAAGTGCATCTCAAGTTCTCCTCTAAGGTAAAACTGAACACACACACACACACACACACACACACACACACACACTATCTGCTATCAGACCCGTTGAAGTGCAGTTTCTGTTCATGTGTGTTAACCCTATAGCTCACTCTACACACAGTTAGGGTGATATACACGTGACTTAAAGTGTGATATTGTCCGCACACCTCTTGCGTTTCGTTTGGTCAAACACCACAAGGTGTCACTGTGGCCTCAAAGCTTCAGCACTGCCACTCTGAGCTCGATTACTGATGTCTGAGTTAAAACACGCCCCCTCATTAGCATACGGTGAAAGAAATGTTGAAATAAATAAATGTAGAAATAAATAAATGTGAAAATAAATAAATGTAGACATAAAAACACAAATACATAAATGAATGTGGAATTAAATAAAAGTGGAAATTAATAAATGAATAAATGTATAAATAATTAAATGTGCGAAAAATTATATATAAATCAGGAAATAAAAGTATAAATACTCATTTATTTGTACTTTTTTCACATTTCTTTGTATGTTTATTTATGTATTTATTTATTTTTAATTAAGTCAGCATTGAATGGAATCCATAGAATTCCATAGAAACATTGGAAATGAATGAGAGTTTCCTCTAGTGGAAGCGTGTTTTTCTCACAGTTTTAGAGTAAAACATGATTTTGAAAATATAGATTTCATAAAAAAAAATGTTAAAGTATTTTTGTGCATTTTTAATAACAATACACTTAAAACTCTGTTTCACTTTTTAAAACTTTTCTCACTCCAGCAATAATCTGCCGAGAGAAACGCTCTAAAGCGTTCAAGATTTACCAGTTTAAGCTGATAATTACACGTCCAGGTCTACGCTCAAAAAGTGAATAAATAGATTAGAAATACAGCATAAATATAAATTAGTATTAAAATAAAAAATATGAAATAAAAAAAAACATTATCAAACTAAAATATAGTACATTCATTTCATTTCATTTCAACTCTCTCTCTCTCTCTCTCTCTCTCTCTCTCTAACTCTCTCTCTGTGAAACCTCATCAGCTCCAGAGCGAAGTGGAGAAACCTCTGCTGATATTTCGGGAGAACTTTAAGAAAGACATGAAGAAGTTTGACCACCACATGTGTGACCTGAGGAAGCAGCTGGCCGGCCGATACGCTGCGGTGGAGAAGGTATTACACCACCTGTGTGTGTGTGTGTGTGTGTGTGTGTGTGTGTGTGTGTGTGAAATGTGGCCATATTTAGACTCTTCTGAAGGTACAGGTGTCTCGTGCCGGATTAGAAGTCCTCCGTGGTTTTTTACGAAAGACTGTTCCTCGTGACCTTCTCGTGCAGCCGCTACCGAACGAAGCCCTTCAGCCGGCGCCACCTCTTAAAGGGACCTTCCCTCATCGGCAAACGCTATTGGTCCTCGGATGTCTTGTGATCAATGGCAGCGTGCCGACTTTGCATATTCACTTGCAAATTTAGTACTATACTGTTTACAAGTTGTAAACAAAGTAGAGATTATAAGAGTACGTTTTTATGGAAGCTTCTTTATGACACGGAATTAAAAAAGGTAATAGCCACGATCTCACAATTCTGTTTTTATCGCATTACTGTTTTTTTTTTATCGTAATTCTGACTTTATTTCTCGCAATTCTGACTTTATTTTTACGTAATTCTGACTTTATTTCTTGTAATTCTGACATTATTTTTACGTAATTCTGCCTATATTTCACGTAAATCTGACTTTATTTTTCGTAATTCTGACTTTATTTCTTGCAATTCTGACTTTATTTTTACGTAATTCTGACTTTATTTCTCGTAATTCTGACTTTATTTCTCGTAATTCTGACTTTATTTCTCTTAATTCTGACTTTATTTCTTGCAATTCTGACATTATTTTTACGTAATTCTGCCTATATTTCACGTAAATCTGACTTTATTTTTCGTAATTCTGACTTTATTTCTTGCAATTCTGTCTTTATTTTTACGTAATTCTGACTTTATTTCTCGTAATTCTGACTTTATTTCTCGTAATTCTGACTTTATTTCTCTTAATTCGGACTTTATTTCTCGTAATTTTGACTTTATTTCTCGTAATTCTGACTTTATTTCTCGTAATTCTGACTTTATTTCTCTTAATTCTGACTTTATTTCTTGTAATTCTGACATTATTTTTACGCAATTCTGCCTATATTTCTCGTAAATCTGACTTTATTTTTCATAATTCTGACTTTATTTCTTGCAATTCTGACTTTATTTTTACGTAATTCTGACTTTATTTCTCGCAATTCTGACATTATTTTTACGTAATTCTGCCTATATTTCTCGCAATTCTGACTTTATTTTCCGCAAATCTGTCTTTATTTCTCGTAATTCTGACATTATTTTTACGTAATTCTGCCTATATTTCTCTTAAATCTGACTTTATTTCTCAAAATTCTGACTTTATTTCTCGCAATTCTGACTTTATTTCTCGCAATTCTGACTTTATTTCTCGCAATTCTGACTTTATTTCTCACAATTCTGACTTTATTTCTCGTAACTCTGACTTTATTTTTCGTAATTCGAACTTTATTTCTCTTAATTCTAACTTTATTTCTCGCAATTCTGACTTTATTTCTCGCAATTCTGACTTTATTTCTCGCAATTCGGACTTTATTTCTCACAATTCTGACTTTATTTCTCGTAACTCTGACTTTATTTTTCGTAATTCGAACTTTATTTCTCTTAATTCTAACTTTATTTCTCGCAATTCTGACATTATTTTTTTCGTAATTCTGCCTTTATTTCTCATAATTCTGCCTTTGTTTCTCGTAATTCTAACTTTATTTCTTGTAATTCTGATTTTATTTTTTGTTATCTGACTTTATTTCTCGTAATTCTGACTATTTCTTGTAATTATTATTTATCACAATTGGAACTTTATTTTTCGTAATTCTGACTTTATTATTCAGAATTCTGACTTCATCACTTGCCATTTCCTTTTAATTTTTATTCTGTGTTGGAAACAAGCTTCCATGTGTTTCACGATAAAACACAAATTGAATCTTTTATAATTAAAAAGTCAGATTTAACTCGGCGTGTTTCTGTGTGATGATCAGTGTTTTCAGCGTTTGACGTGATGCGAGTGTTTTCATCTTCGACTGAAACAGCATAATGTAAAGAACGGATATGGATTGAATTGTCCAGATTGGAATATGCCACTGTTAGGAGGCTATTGAATTATCAGGTTCATTTATCATCCGAAGTGAATCAGGAAAGATATTTATCTGTGAAGTTCACCGTACATCGACAGGTTTAATTTATTCAAGAGCGTCTGGATCTCGACGTGTCTCTGAACATCTGAAGATGGCGTATGAATAAAGCACATCTCATCTGTTATATTCTTCATGCTTTATAAGGCCCGTAAAGCGCTCTCGGATCGGCAGAAGGATCTAGAAGTGAAAACCCAGCAGCTGGAGATCAAGCTCAGCAGTAAAATGGAGGAGGACATCAAGAAAGCGCGCAGAAAATCCACACAAGCCGGTCAGTTTCTTCATCACAACACATCTGGCCAACCAATCACAGTGAAGAACACAACTATCACATGACCCGCTTCCTTACACTGCCGTCCTGCCACTTAAAAACATTATTACCGTAATGCTTCATTGAAGAAAGTTAAGGTATGATCAGTTTAATTAAGTTTTGTGAACTTGACAATTCCACATTACTTAATTTTTTTGCTAAAGCATGAAGTTTATTAATAATTTAAGTTAGGGCAACTGATCCCTTTTTACAGTGTTTATCTTTGGAAAAATGTCGACAGGTTCACACACTATTCCTAAACTAGAATAAAGTGTATCCTGAGAGTGTTCAGGAAGTAGAAATCAAACACAGCCAACCTCGAGTCGGATAGGAAAGTGTGTGTTTGCTGACATCTAGTGTCGGACTGTGGTAGCGCTGCTATAGACAAGTGTGTGATGCATGAATGTGATAACCTTGATGACTGTGTGTGTGTGTGTGTGATAACCTTGACGTGTGTGTAACTCCTGCTCTGACCTCAGGAGACGAGCTGATGCGATGTGTCGACCTCTACAATCAGTCCCAGTCCAAGTGGTTTGAGGAGATGGTCACCAGCAGCCTGGTAAGACTGAGAAACACACACACACACACTGAACACACACACGTGAGGATGATTTTTCACACACTTCTGACTGAAGTGATCTGTTTAATGTTTCTGAACTAAAGAGTCAAATCAAGACGCATAATAGAGATTCTGTCAGATGATGATGTCATAATTGTGCGGGTTAGCGTTGGGTTTGGGGGTAATGGTTGGATTAGAGTTAAAAATGTAAAATGTTACAAATGTTAAAGAGGACCCATGATTCAGTGTGTGTGATGTTGCTCCAGTTCTCCTCTACATCAGTGTCAGTGTTCCTGAACTCCTCGAGTTTCTCCCAGGAACACGTCACAATATTCCTCATTATAATAATTAATGCGCAGAATAAAGGGGCGGGGCCTGGTTGAGTTAGTTAGTAGTGTGTTAAACTGGCGGTTATGGAAAGGGGCGGGACATTTTACAAACATGGTGGGTTTTTAGCATAATCCCGACCTCTTGTCCTGATTGGCTGAGCAGCGTCTCTTAGCTCCGCCCTCAAACACTGTAGTGTATCTGAGACTGGGAGAGTTCGGCTCGTGTTGTTCGTGTTTTCTGATACGGTGAAACCCTCGCCATCGCCACTGTTCGTATCACTGCGATCAAGAGCTGAGATTCCGATATGATAATGAGCGTTCTGACCAATCAGAGCAGAGCGGCTCTCAGAGAGGCGGGGCTTAGCTTCAATGGAAGCGTTTCAGACACTGAGAGGAAAGAGCTGAAGCTGCAGAGGAAATCAGTGTTTCTGAGCTGGAATGACGTAAACCTGTTAGAGGAGACGCTAAAACAACATTAGGAAAATAGCAGAATAGGGGCGGTTTAAGATGGAAAAACATGTGCATATATACAAATATATATACAGAAGTCAACATTTGAAGTGGATCAAAAGTTATACATGAATGTCTCAGGACAACTTTGATGAAGTTTTTAGATGCACTTGACATGTTGAGGAGTGTGTGTAATTGTAGAGTGTTGTGTGTTGGTCAGGAGCTGGAGCGTCTGGAGGTGGAGCGCGTGGAGATGATCCGACAACATCTGTGTCAGTACACAACACTACGCCACGAGACCGACATGTTCAACCAGAGCGTGAGTCCACACACACACACACACACACACACACACACACACTCATTCAGGACGCCTAATGCAGATCAAGAGGAATAACCAGTGTAACTCATCACAAGTAACTTGAGTGATGTAATCAGATTACTTTTCTTAAAAAGTAGCTAAGCAATGCAATTATAGTTTGCATTAGTTACTGAGTAATGCAATATTGTAATGCATTTCTTTTCATTTTCCCCAACTAGTCGAGTCTCCTTCCTTTATCCAGCGCTTTAACAGTATAGAGTTTCACAGCAGAACAGGAGATTACAGTCACAGCAGATCTAGAGTAAAGCTATTGTCCAGATAGTTTGATTGATTCACTTCTGTAATATTGACGGTTAATTTGATTGATTGTCATGTAATAACACCGTGGCGTAACATGTTCCTCATCCAGACTGTAGAGCCGGTGGACAAACTCCTGCGGAGCGTCGATCCCGCCAGAGACCGAGAACTGTGGGTAAAAGAACACAAAACAGGAGCGCTGAGGCCGGTCGACATGGAGGTCTGAGGGGGAGAGAGAGAGAGAGAGATACACTGCAGATCGACTCAACGGAGAGAGAGACCCGGCGGCCGAGTTACAGCCTAAACAACAGGACGATCACGTCTCAAACCCAGCGGGAGATCGAGTGTAAATATCTCCAGGACTTCCCTCAGGAGAACCGATGTGTGTGTGTCACGATCGTCTGATGCATTGAACATCGTCTGATCTGTTAGGAACACTGCTAATATATAAAAGCTGCTACTGATTTCACTCTGTGACTAATCAAAGCCATCGCTTCCAGTTGACATGAACTGCAGATCTAGATGATGCGCATGATGACAGATTCGAAACCGTGAGAATGGAGATTTGATGAGGATGAGGAACTGTACGGTGGGATTTCCCTAGACGGACGTGGAAGAGGAAGCGGATCCCGGAGTGGAGCGACTCATTAATCTCTGATGAACTGATACTTCTGACCTTTTTTAATAATAACTTCATGAATTATTCACAGTAAGACCAGAAACATGGATTAACAAGTGTTGATTTCAACCAACACTCGTTTCCACCACGGAATAAAACATAAAATATGATATAGCAATGTTTTATATCACAATTCTGACTTCTTTTCTTGTGATTCCGCCTTTAAAATGGCGAGTTATAAATTACAAGGAAAAAAAGTCCGAATTGTGTGGCAAAAACTCGAGATATAAAGTCAGAACTGTGAATTTATATCTTGAAATTCAGACTTTTTTACTCAGAATTGTGTTATAAACTTTTACAAGTTGTTGCAGTCAGAATTACAAGAAATAAATTCAGAATTACAAGAAATTAAAGTCAAAATTACAAGAAATAAAGTCAGAATTACAAGAAATAGTCAGAATTTCGAGATATAAAGTCAGAATTACAAGAAATAGTCAGAATTACAGGAAATAAAGTCAGAATTACAAGAAATTTAAAGTCAGAATTACAAGAAATAAAGTCAGAATTACAAGAAATAAAGTCAGAATTACAAGAAATTAAAGTCAGAATTACAAAGTCAGAATTACAAGAAATAAAGTCAGAATTCCGAGATATAAAGTCAGAATTACAAGAAATAAAGTCAGAATTACAAGAAATAGTCAGAATTTCGAGATATAAAGTCAGAATTACAAGAAATTTAAAGTCAGAATTACAAGAAATAAAGTCAGAATTACAAGAAATAAAGTCAGAATTACAAGAAATTAAAGTCAGAATTACAAAGTCAGAATTACAAGAAATAAAGTCAGAATTCCGAGATATAAAGTCAGAATTACAAGAAATAGTCAGAATTACAAGAAATTAAAGTCAGAATTACAAGAAATAGTCAGAATTACAAGAAATTAAAGTCAGAATTACAAGAAATAGTCAGAATTTCGAGTTATAAAATCAGAATTGCAAAATAAAGTCAGAATTGTGTGGCAAAAACTTGAGATATAAAGTCAGAACTGTGAATTTATATCTTGAAATTCTGACTTTTTTACTCAGAATTGTGTTAATAAACTTTTACAAGTTGTTGCAGTCAGAATTACAAGAAATAAATTCATTCATAATTACAAGAAATAAAGTCCGAATTTCAAGACATAAATTCAGAATTACAAGAAATAAAGTCAGAATTTCGAGATATAAAGTCAGAATTGCGAAATAAAGTCAGAATTACAAGAGATAGTCAGAAATAATAGCGAGAAATAATGTCAACAAAATTTTTCTTTTGCCTATTTATTTGGAGGAAGCAATTTTGGATATTACAGAAGTCAAGGTCAAACTCTCAGCATATCTGTATCTGTAGATTAATATCCACACTGGTTCACATCTCTCAGTGAACAAACACACAATCACACCAGGACTTTTATCTTCTGTTCAGATTTACAGAAGTCTCAGACACTCATTAGTATAGTTTCCCCAAACGATCCGTATATAGTCAGAGACACAGATAATATATGGACATAATTCTGCTCAATACTTGTTTTTATACCAAATCAATTAACAACTTTTGTAAATGATTTTCAAGTGGTTGAAACTGGATCTCCATTACTGACGCTCTCTTAAACACACGCGTGAATGAAGAACTGCTGAATATCATCCAGTTATTGTCTTCTGTAATATAAATGATGTTAAATGTAATGTTTTACTAAATAAGATTTATAGTCTGCTATATTTATGTAGCTAGCTGTCATCAGTTGGTATCTCAATAATACAAAACTAACGCAAACAAGACGCTATTGAGCAAGGAAATAATAAAGTATATATACTGCATATCCATTCAATGCATTTCTCGTTTTTTGATGCGTATCCTGCTCATGTTAACTAATGAACCTGATGTTACTGAAGACTCAGATCTAATCGATCATCAGTTTCTTCATCGAGTTCAAGTACTTGGGAATGAGAGAGTTGAGGGACTCGTCGTCATCTGTGACCTTCTGACCTCTGCCCTCTGACCCCACTGACCCAGGTGACCTCACCAGCGCTGGATAGGGTGTGCTGTAACCCTGAGAGACGAGAGAGTAGAGCGTTACACTCACTCACACACACACACTCACTCACACCAATGTTAATTTCGTTAACGAAAACTATGACGAAAAATGTTCGTTGACGACCTTTTTTTCCCTGACTAAGACAAGACGATGAGAGACGACACCCACGTCATTAAACGATCAATGTGACGATATCAACACATGCAATATCGTTGACGAAAAAAGACAAGACTGAAATGTTTTTAAAACAATTAAAACTTGACAAAACCACTTGTTTATGTCAAATAAAGGAGACGACAACACATTGCCTGTTTTACGAGTGTTCATGCTTACGGTTGCCAGATTTCAAAACGTAAAACCCCCAGTCAGAGCTTTTCCGTTAAAAGAACACGATTTTTAGCCGGTCATTTCAATAGTATCTGGCAAGAAATAAAGTCAGAATTTCAAGAAATAAAGTCAGAATTTCAAGAAATAAAGTCAGAATTACAAGAAATAAAGTCAGAATTACAAGAAATAAAGTCAGAATTTCAAGAAATAGTCAGAATTACAAGAAATAGTCAGAATTACAAGAAATTAAAGTCAGAATTACAAGAAATTAGTCAGAATTACAATAAATAAAGTCAGAATTTCAAGAAATAAAGTCAGAATTACAAGAAATAAAGTCAGAATTACAAGAAGTTAAAGTCAGAATTACAAGAAATAGTCAGAATTTCAAGATATAAAGTCAGAATTGTGAATTTATATCTTGAAATTCCGACTTTTTTACTCAGAATTGTGTTATAAACTTTTACAAGTTGTTGCAGTCATAATTACAAGAAATTACAAGAAATAAAGTCAGAATTTCGAAACAAAGTCAGAATTACAAGAAATAAAGTCAGAATTTCGAGATATAAAGTCAGAATTACAAAAAATAAAGTCAGAATTTTGAGATATAAAGTCTCTCATAAAACCCCCAGTCAGGGCTTTTCCGTTAAAAGAACACGATTTTTAGCCGGTCATTTCAATAGTATCTGGCAACCACGCGAATTGCAATGCGCACACCCTCTCTCTACATTTGAGATTTTCTACTTAAAGGCTCATTCAGTCGGTGTTTGTTCTGTTACGAGCTGCTCGAGCTGTTTGTGCGATCAAAACGCAGGCTGACATCCAGCAGTGTTTTTAATGTTGATCTTATTATACGAGCAAGAATGCAATGCGCACACACACTCACGGATGAGTAGCCCTTCCCGAAGCTCCCGCTCCTCTTGCTCCTGATCTTCGTGAGTGCAGACTCTGCGATGTCGGCTCGCTCTTCTGCGTCGTCGAGCTCGTGAACCGTCTTCCTGTATTTCACCAGGTGAACATTCGCCTGCTCCTCCTATTCCAGGACACACACTTCAGATTAAACTTCGGTTACTGCTGGTTACGTTCTCCTCCCGGTCTCGGGGTCAGGAGGGGAGGTAACAAAGAAAAACAAAACAAGACCAAAAAAAGTAACAGTGCTGGTTTATGCTGGAAAGACTCACTACCCCTCCTGGCTTTGCAGGAAGTTTGTGGGTCCATCAGCTTAAAGGAGTAGTTCACTTTTGAAAAAACTTTTGCTGATAATTTACTCGCCCCCGTGTCATCCAAGATGTCCATGTCTTTCTTTCCTCAGTCGAAAAGAAATTAAGGTTTTTGATGAAAACATTCCAGGATTTTTCTCCATATAATGGACTTCAATGGGGACCAAACAGTTCAAGGTCCAAAAGACGGTTAATAACAGTTTCAGATGCAGCTTCAAATGTCTTTAAACGACACCAGACGATGAATAAGGGTCTTATCATGTGAAACGATCGCTTATTTCAAAGCTTATTCCAAAAATGTAACTTTTCTAAGGACAAATGCTAGCCTAGCTCTATTCTGTGAGGCGCGTTTGTAACGTCACGTAATACGTAATTACGTTCAAAAGGTCACGGGCGACGTAGCCGGAAGTACAGAATCAAAATCGTCCGACATCGTTGTTTTACCTTTTAATTCCTTTTTTTGTAAACGGCGTTTGAGTTAGTTTGCACGTTCAACCTATGCGTTCAACTTGTAAACACTCCGGCTACGTCGCCCGTGACCTTTTGAACGTAATTACGTATTACGTGACGTTACAAACGCGCCTCACAGAATAGAGCTAGGCTAGCATTTGTCCTTAGAAAAGTTACATTTTTGGAATAAGCTTTGAAATAAGTGATCGTTTCGCATGATAAGACCCTTATTCATCGTCTGGTGTCGTTTAAAGACATTTGAAGCTGCACTGAAACTCTCATTTGGACCTTGAACCGTTTGGACCCCATTGAAGTCCATTATATGGAGAAAAATCCTGGAATGTTTTCATCAAAAACCTAAATTTCTTTTCGACTGAGGAAAGAAAGACATGGACATCTTGGATGACACGGGGGCGAGTAAATTATCAGCAAAAGTTTTTTCAAAAGTGAACTACTCCTTTAAGTAGAATGAGCCGCCAGTGACGCGTGTGTGTCTACACCAGCACTGACCAGCACAGGTAACAGGCAGAGTCGTACCGCCTCCTCCACTTGTCTCTTGTAGGCCTTCATCTTCATCTGCAGTCTCTCCACCAGCTCCTGCATCCTCTGCTGGTTCTTCTGGTCCTCCTCGGTCTGGAAGAGCAGCTCCTTCAGGCGTCGCTCGTTCTTGCGCAGGTTCTTCAGCGTCTCGGCGTGTTTCTTCTGCTCGGTGTCCAGCTCCAGCTCCAGCTCCTTCACCTGTACGTGTGATTCAACGCACCACACACACACACACACACAATGTAATCTCATGAATCTGATTTAGTTTGTCCTAATCATGATTTCTCATCATATTAATGACCTTTTATGTCAGTTTTGAGATCATCTGAACTCATCTGGAATCTTCCCACTTTGAAAGGAAAAGTTGAGGATCGAGTGTCTCAGATGCAGCTGGGTATGGTACATAAAATTGTTTATGGAGATGCTCCCAAATATTTTAGAAATCATTATAATAGAGTAAACGAAGTTCACAGGTACTCCACTAGGGGTAGCTCAACCGATTTTGTACCCCCCAGATTTTCAGTCTTTTCTTTATGTTGGAGCTACCCTTTGGAATTGGTTCCCTGGTACACTCAAGACAGTAAGAAGGTCTGAAAGTATGGTTTAGGGGCCAGTTGTAGTTTGTATAATACCACACGTTATTTTTTCTGTATAATATGTGTGAATTTGGTAAATGTATGTGAGTGTGTTGCCACTTGTCTTCTTCCGCTGCCTTTATAAGGGACCACGATGGAAATAAGTCTACTTTTGTATTTGATTTTAATGTATGAAACAGTTTCATACTGTTTTCATATTTTTATATTTAGGTGGTCAAGTAAAATCAATCAATCAATCAATTTCATGATTATGATTTATCTTTACCCGTGCCTCCATCTTGTGCAGGATCTTCTTGCCTCCCTTCATGGCCGATTGCTCCTGCTCCTCCATCCGGCTGCCGGCGTCTCTGATCTGCATCTCCAGGCTCTTTCTGACGCGCTCCAGGTGTGTGACGTGTTCCTGCTCCACCCGCAGCTCCTCCGCCACACGCACCGCCTGTGGGACAGCACACCGTCAGCTTCAGCATGTGTGTGTGTGTGAGTGTGTGTGTGTGCATGTACCTCAGAGGCTGATTTCTTGGCCTTGTCATTGGCTGATCTCAGCTCAGTCTGCAGCTCCTCGTTCTCCTGCATCAGCTGTTGAAGATCCACCTCCAGCTTCCTCCTGCCACTTGACACACTGTGCAGCTTAGAAAACACACACACACACACACACAGCTCCGTCACTCACTGCAGCTAAGAGCAATCATACACAGGTCTGTCGCTAAAGTAATGACAGTTATGATCAACTCTGAGCACAACAGTGTTGTAAGACCATAGACTGTATACAAATATGGATGTAGTGTGTGTGACGTCACGCATTTTGTTTCTGAAGAGTGTTTTTGAAGCCCAAAGTGGGCGGAGCTGGACGTCACCATCTTGGCAGCACCACTCCCGGATAAACGAAAATTGGCAAAGAGGCGGATTGGCTGAGGTGACGCTAACAGACATCAGACAAATGGCTAATGGTGACATCAGCGTCAATCCAGTGGCCATTATATTATGCCTTACATTTCTGCATAATTCGTTTAAACGGATGATTTATAAACAAACCCACACCACACAAACCCACACAAAATTAGCTTTATAGACCAAAACCACTTTGTGTACCAGGTAGTAAACACATTTTTTCACCATTCATCCATCCATCCATCCTCCCATCCATTCATCCATCCATCCACCAATTAATCCACCATCCATCCTCCCACCCACCCATCCATCCACCCATCCATCCATCCATCCATCCATCCACCCATCCACCCATCCATCCATCCTCCCACCCATCCATCCATCCATCCTCCCACCCACCCACCCACCCATCCAGTTTTAACATGGGGGTCTATGGGATTGACTCTGGTTTGCAGCCTGCCTCTAGTGGCCAGCCGATGAATATAAGTTTAAGTCACTTCAGTGTTGGATTGAAGAGAGAGATCGGAAGGTTTCCGCGTGGTCAGTACCTGTGTGTCCAGCTGGCTGTGTCTCTCGGCCATCTCGTGCAGCTCCATCTCCAGACTCCTGCGGATTCTCTCGGATGCCTCCAGCGCGGCTCGGCTCTCCTCTCCCTCAGTGACCAGCAGGAGGCAGCGGCGCTCCATCACTGTGTGCTCCTCCTTCAGCTGCTCCTGCACACGAGCGTCCTGCTCCAGCTGAGCCTCCTGATCCTGCACAACACACACACACACACACTTCATCTGGCGAGAGCAGGAGCCGCCAAGACCGGTTTGAGGATAACTTAGTCAGACATGGGTCAATCCTAAATTTGTAATAAAGAATCAGTTTGAATCTCCGCTGCGATATATTGTCCTTTTAACAGTTAAGTGACTTTCCCGTGATGCGCTAATCATTTGTCAGTTGCGTCTTGCTTCTCCGTGATCACAAGTTTTTCCTTCCAATATAAAAGTCACTCATAAAGATAGTCTTTGCCGCCATCTAATGGCGAAATAATGTATGTAACTTCGGTCACGGTCAGGGACTATTTTTTCCAGCGGACGGAAGGCTTTTAGTGATTTTACTTCATGAAAGTTGCACTAATACACATTGTATTTAACGTTTTATAAAAGCAATAAGGTACTCGAGGCTAGTGCTGTATTGTGAATGAAGGTACAGCACAGCCTCTCGTATTGTATATTACCTACTTGTATTAGTATTACAATAATTTTCTATAATTTCTATAAAAAAAAATCTATTTTTTCCTTTTAATTTGTGTGTATTATCTTTGGTTTTGGTTTTAATGTAAAAGAAAGAAAAAAGCGTCTATAATTTGTAATACTGTATTTTGTTGTAATAACATTTGGTTTAATTAAACGTTTGACCATGAATCTCACTGGAGGATGATGCTGATATTAAAGTGAGGAAGAGACCTTGATCTGCTGCTGCATCTTCTTCATGCTCTTCATCATCTCAGCGCTGCTCTTCTTCATCTGCTCCACCTGCAGCTCCAGCTCGCTCTGATCGGCCTCCATCTTCTTCTTCAGCCGCGTCGACTCCACCCGCAGCTTCAGCTCCACCTCCAGACTGGCCTGGACCGCCTCCAGCGCCCTCTGGTGGCTCTTCCTGCACATACACACACATATATATATGGGTTAAATTATTTTTTAGAAGCTTTTTATTAACTTTTTACAACCAAAATTAACCATCACTGAATGAGTTTTTTTTTTTAATTTTATCATTTAGATTTAATTTATATTTATTTCAGTGTGTTATGTTTTTTCCAGTTAATAATTAATTCCCAAGGCAACATTTCTAATTTACGTTTTCTTTATGTTTTTCACCTTATATTTATATTTTATCTTTATTTCAATAAAAATAATTTATTTCAAGTAGTTTTAGTTCATGATAATTACCCTGGTAACAATATCAGATTTTCACAACTCAATTATTATGGGCAACAGAATTCACAATAATGATATTAAATCGCAATATCTATAGAAAAAAACATCTTAATCAGCCATAATTAAGCCTGTTTATTTATTTATTTTTTCTTCAGTATCCTGATATGAAAAGTTTATAGTTAGCTGTTTATTTTCCTTTCTGCCAGTGAATGACAGGATTAAGGCTGATCCGAAGAGAAGATGATGCGAGATGAAGTTACTCACGTAATGATTATTCCATGTCAGTGAAAGGCAGGAAATAAAGGACGAGGTGGAGAAAACAGAGGGATTAAAGGACTGACTGCAGAAGAGGTTATTTCAGTGATGAAGATGATGAAGACGACGGTACCTGTTGGCCTCGGCCTCCTCCTCCTTCTCCTGAAGTCTTCGCTCAACGTCTGCTTTAATCTGAGACACTTCCAGCTGCAAACGCAGAACCTTCGTCTCCTCGGCCTGCAGAAACACACACACACACACGCTCAAACTCACCGCAGCGCTTCAGAAACATCTGCAGGAAAGTCTGAAGTGAAGTGTGTGTCAGACCTCGAGCGCCGCCTCCGACTCCTCGAGCGACGCCTGCAGCTCTTCTTTCTCCATCTCCATCTTCTTCTTCATCTTCTGCAGCTCGTGAACGCTCTTCCCTCCATCGGAGAGCTGGTCGGTGAGATCCACCATCTCCTCTGAAACACACGTCAGCAAACACACGTACGACACCATCACTGAGAGTTACAGCCAACACGTGTGTGTGTGTGTGTGTGAGTGTGTGTGTGTGTGTGTGTGTTACCCTGCAAGGCCTTGTTCTCGCGGCGTAAAGCCTCGCTCTGCTCCAGCACCTGCTCGTGGGCCGTCTTGATCTGGAAGAGTTCAGCGCTGTGCTGTCGACTCTCCTTCTGGCAGTTCTCCACCTCGCTCAGCAGATCCTCACACTTCTGCCTCCACTCGCTCACATGCTTGTCCATCATCCTCTGCTTCTTCTCCAGCACTGAAGACATGGCGCTCGCCTGCAGGAGAAGACGATTACTGAGGAAAGAGCAGCGCTGCTCCATACAGAGCCCAGCAGGCCTGCACATTTAACAGAAGATGGATGGACGGATGGATGGATAAATCAATGGATGGATGCATGGATGGATGGGTGGATGGGTGGATGGATGAATGGATGGATGGTGGATGGGTGGATGGATGAATGGATGGATGGTGGATGGATGGATGGATGGATGGATAAATCAATGAATGGATGCATGGATGCATGGATGGATGGGTGGGTGGGAGGGTGGATGGATGGATGGTGGATGGATGGATGGATGGATGGATGGATGGATGGGTGGGTGGATGGATGGATGGATGGGTGGATGGATGGATGGATGGATGGATGGATGGATGGATAAATCAATGAATGGATGCATGGATGGATGGATGGATGGATGGATGGATGGATAAATCAATGAATGGATGCATGGATGGATGGATGGATGGATGGATGGGTGGATGGATGGATGGATGGATGGATGGATGGATGGATGGATGGATGGATGGATGGATAAATCAATGAATGGATGCATGGATGGATGGATGGATGGATGGATGGATAAATCAATGAATGGATGCATGGATGGATGGATGGATGGATGGATGGGTGGATGGATGGATGGATGGATGGATGGATAAATCAATGAATGGATGCATGGATGGATGGATGGATGGATGGGTGGATGGATGGATGGATGGATGGATGGATGGATGGATGGATGGATGGATGGGTGGATGGATGGATGGATGGATGGATGGGTGGGTGGGTGGATGGATGGATGGATGGATGGATGGATGGGTGGGTGGGTGGGTGGGATGGATGGATGGATGGATGGGTGATGGATGGATAAATCAATGAATGGATGCATGGATGCATGGATGGATGGATGGATGGTGGATGGGTGGATGGATGGATGGATGGATGGATGGTGGATGGATGGATGGTGGATGGATGGATAAATCAATGAATGGATGCATGGATGGATGGATGGATGGATGGGTGGATGGATGGATGGATGGATGGATGGATGGATGGATGGATGGATGGATGGATGGGTGATGGATGGATGGATGGATGGATGGGTGGGTGGGTGGATGGATGGATGGATGGATGGATGGATGGTGGGTGGGTGGGTGGATGGATGGATGGATGGATGGGTGGATGGATGGATAAATCAATGAATGGATGCATGGATGCATGGATGGATGGATGGATGGGTGGATGGGTGGATGGATGGATGGATGGGTGGGTCGATGGATGGATGGATAAATCAATGAATGGATGCATGGATGCATGGATGGATGGGTGGATGGATGGATGGATGGATGGATAAATCAATGAATGGATGCATGGATGGATGGGTGGGTGGGAGGGTGGATGGATGGATGGATGGATGGGTGGGTGGATGGATGGATGGATGGATGGATGGGAGGATGGATGGATGGATGGATGGGAGGATGGATGGATGGGTGGATGGGTGGATGGATGGGTCGATGGATGGCAAATGACCCAAAGCCCTAAAATTATACATACTAATTTGTTTTGTTTTTTTACAGAAAGCTTATATCATTTAAATTTAATGATTTTCTATTGTTTTTAGAAAATTGTTCTAATTGAATAACATAATTTAAGCACATTTTTTTACATTATTTCAACTTAAATACAAAATATCTCTATTACATGCAAAAAACGTGTTAGAAAAGTTAAAACTCTCACATTGGGTGTCTATAATATAAGATATTTCACGACTCTTGCCACTAGATGGCCTTAAAGCTCCTCTGGACACATGAGCTGCTCCCGGTCCTAAAGGCACCTCCTTCAGGTGTTGTCATCAGAATGCATCCCAGTATATATTTAGACATTAACAATTTGTTTGGTGACGTTTCTTTGGTGAAGAGTCTTTTAGGTTCTTCAGTGTAAATGTTTTTCAAATCTGATCACTTCATATCTGTGTGCTTTGTGACGGATTAATTTTTCTGTGAAAAAAAAACAGTGGAGAAAAAACCCATTGGCCCCTTTATATGACCTCCCAATGGGAACTGTGTGTGTGTCTGTCTGTGTGTATGTGTATGCATGTGTGTGTGTGTTCTGCATTGGGGATGCTCTATAGTCGTATGCCTTCATTTGTGTGTGTGTGTGTGTGTGTGTGTGTGTTTTTAATCCGGATTGTTCCAGATGTTATATACATGTTTGACAGATATATTATAGTCAGTAGATTGTCTGTTGGAGGAGCATCACAATAAAGAGTTAGCAGATATTAAGCAGAGTCTGCGCATACTCTAATGAGAGTTAGTTGACATGTAGTTGCAAAGTTACTTATAGTCCACAGGATGTTAAAGGCAAATAAAGTGTTATCCAAAACTCTGATTGTATTCGTCTGAAAGAAGAATGTCATATACACCTTGGATGACTTGACGGCGAGTACATCATAAGGTAATTTTCATTTTTGGGTGAACTGTCCCTTTAAAAAAGAAATTCAGCTTTTCAGCCATTGCCCTGTGTGTCTCTGCTCTGCATTGCCTTAGAGAGACGCATGCGTGACGGTGCGGATCAGAGACGGGTTCTGACCTTCTCCAGATCCGCACTCAGCTCCTCCAGCTCGCCCTGCAGACGCTGCTTGCTCTTCTCCAGGCTGGAGCTCTTGGTCTGCATGGCTTCCAGCGCCTCCTCGGCCTCCTGCAGCCGCACACACAGCTTCTTCCTGAAACACACAGCGTTACTGAGGAGACCGGGAGAGACGGCATGCTGATGTTGCTCCAAAGAAGTGGATCGGACCAAATCTTAAAAATGGGTTATTAAAGAGTAAATGGGATTAGATCATGTAATCCAGACTTGGGATTGATCTGGATCAGTGTGTGTTCAGAGTACATTCTTTCGTTTGGGAGACAATAACTTTATTTATCGTGACTTTACAATTTTACAGAACGTTTACATTCACAAACAGCGGTAACACTTTACAATAAGGAGCATTAGTGAACATGAGCTAATAATGAATAATACTTCATCAGCATTTATTAATCTTAGTTCATATTAATCTCAACATTAACTAATACGTTATTAAAATCAAAGGTTGTATTAGTTAACATTAGTTACTGCACTGTGAACTAACAAAGAACAGCTGGATTATTATTAATAAACATTAATAAATATTGTAAGAAATGTATAGCTCATGTTAATTAATACATTAACCAATGTTAACTAAATGAATCTTATTGTAAAGTGTTAGCCAAACAGCTTTATTACACACGGCATGAAAGGGAATATTGGGAAAACAATAGGGGCACTTTAAAAGTTACACTGATACAGTAGAATAATCTGGGTGTCTATTAAACATTATAGTACAATGCATTGCACTAACAATTATTGCCTAATAATTTAACAATTAAACGTGCAGCTCTACTAATCTAGGGAGTTAGTGGAGGCGGGGTTAATTTGCATATTCATAGAATAACATAAACGAAATGATGCAAGCGTGTCGAGTTACATTCAAGCTATTTATTCTTATTTTTATTCAAGGAAAAAGATGAGCTTTAAGGGATAAAATGATTGACTAATGGGGACTGAATCGCACAGCTCTAATACACACGCAATACTGCACAACGAGACATTTATATGCAATTTGAAAATGCAGTTCATTTTTGACCTGGAACCACATTCGGTGTGTCAGTATTGTGTTTACACCATTGATGCATACTTGGTTTCCTCGAGCTCGTCGCAGTGCTGGATGGCATCGGCCTCGAGGCGGCTCCTCCAGAGCGTGATTTCACTGTTGAGTTTAGAGACGAGACGCTGGAGCTCCTGTTTGCTCTCCTGTTCCTCCTCAAACTGCTCCTTCAACACCACACACTCCTGGCGAACCGCAGACAGGGCACCGCTCAACGCCGCTTTAGCCTGAACACACACAACCACGTCACTCACACACCGCCTGGATCCTCACCAGACACGGATGAAGGAACCCAGCAAGTTTAAAAGACGTCTAATAGCCGTCCAAACGGACTATATCGGGTCTATAGTTAACCTACTCATAGCTGGACTATATCGGGTCTATAGTTAACCTACTCATAGCTGGACTATATCGGGTCTATAGTTAACCTACTCATAGCTGGACTATATCGGGTCTATAGTTAACCTACTCACAGCTGGACTATATCGGGTCTATAGTTAACCTACTCATAGCCGGACTATATCGGGTCTATAGTTAACCTACTCATAGCTGGACTATATCGGGTCTATAGTTAACCTACTCATAGCTGGACTATATCGGGTCTATAGTTAACCTACTCATAGCTGGACTATATCGGGTCTATAGTTAACCTACTCATAGCCGGACTATATCGGGTCTATAGTTAACCTACTCATAGCCGGACTATATCGGGTCTATAGTTAACCTACTCATAGCCGGACTATATCGGGTCTATAGTTAACCTACTCATAGCCGGACTATATCGGGTCTATAGTTAACCTACTCACAGCTGGACTATATCGGGTCTATAGTTAACCTACTCATAGCTGGACTATATCGGGTCTATAGTAATCTACTCATAGCTGGACTATATCGGATCTAGAGTTAATCTACTCATAGCTGGACTATATCGGGTCTATAGTTAACCTACTCATAGCTGGACTATATCGGGTCTATAGTTAACCTACTCATAGCTGGACTATATCGGGTCTATAGTTAACCTACTCATAGCTGGACTATATCGGGTCTATAGTTAACCTACTCATAGCTGGACTATATCGGGTCTATAGTTAACCTACTCATAGCTGGACTATATCGGGTCTATAGTTAACCTACTCATAGCTGGACTATATCGGGTCTATAGTTAACCTACTCATAGCTGGACTATATCGGGTCTATAGTTAACCTACTCATAGCTGGACTATATCGGGTCTATAGTTAACCTACTCATAGCCGGACTATATCGGGTCTATAGTTAATCTACTCATAGCTGGACTATATCGGGTCTATAGTTAACCTACTCATAGCTGGACTATATCGGGTCTATAGTTAATCTACTCATAGCTGGACTATATCGGGTCTATAGTTAACCTACTCATAGCCGGACTATATCGGGTCTATAGTTAATCTACTCATAGCTGGACTATATCGGGTCTATAGTTAACCTACTCATAGCTGGACTATATCGGGTCTATAGTTAATCTACTCATAGCTGGACTATATCGGGTCTATAGTTAACCTACTCATAGCTGGACTATATCGGGTCTATAGTTAACCTACTCATAGCTGGACTATATCGGGTCTATAGTTAACCTACTCATAGCTGGACTATATCGGGTCTATAGTTAACCTACTCATAGCTGGACTATATCGGGTCTATAGTTAACCTACTCATAGCTGGACTATATCGGGTCTATAGTTAACCTACTCATAGCTGGACTATATCGGGTCTATAGTTAACCTACTCATAGCTGGACTATATCGGGTCTATAGTTAACCTACTCATAGCTGGACTATATCGGGTCTATAGTTAACCTACTCATAGCTGGACTATATCGGGTCTATAGTTAACCTACTCATAGCTGGACTATATCGGGTCTATAGTTAACCTACTCATAGCTGGACTATATCGGGTCTATAGTTAACCTACTCATAGCCGGACTATATCGGGTCTATAGTTAACCTACTCATAGCCGGACTATATCGGGTCTATAGTTAACCTACTCATAGCCGGACTATATCGGGTCTATAGTTAACCTACTCATAGCCGGACTATATCGGGTCTATAGTTAACCTACTCATAGCTGGACTATATCGGGTCTATAGTTAACCTACTCATAGCCGGACTATATCGGGTCTATAGTTAACCTACTCATAGCCGGACTATATCGGGTCTATAGTTAACCTACTCATAGCTGGACTATATCGGGTCTATAGTTAACCTACTCATAGCTGGACTATATCGGGTCTATAGTTAACCTACTCATAGCTGGACTATATCGGGTCTATAGTTAACCTACTCATAGCTGGACTATATCGGGTCTATAGTTAACCTACTCATAGCTGGACTATATCGGGTCTATAGTTAACCTACTCATAGCCGGACTATATCGGGTCTATAGTTAACCTACTCATAGCCGGACTATATCGGGTCTATAGTTAACCTACTCATAGCCGGACTATATCGGGTCTATAGTTAACCTACTCATAGCTGGACTATATGGGGTCTATAGTTAACCTACTCATAGCCGGACTATATCGGGTCTATAGTTAACCTACTCATAGCCGGACTATATCGGGTCTATAGTTAACCTACTCATAGCTGGACTATATCGGGTCTATAGTTAACCTACTCATAGCTGGACTATATCGGGTCTATAGTTAACCTACTCATAGCTGGACTATATCGGGTCTATAGTTAACCTACTCATAGCCGGACTATATCGGGTCTATAGTTAACCTACTCATAGCCGGACTATATCGGGTCTATAGTTAACCTACTCATAGCCGGACTATATCGGGTCTATAGTTAACCTACTCATAGCCGGACTATATCGGGTCTATAGTTAACCTACTCATAGCTGGACTATATATCAGGTCTATAGTTAACCTACTCATAGCTGGACTATATCGGGTCTATAGTAAACCTACTCATAGCAGGACTATATCGGGTCTATAGTTAACCTACTCATAGCTGGACTATATCAAGTCTATAGTTAACCTACTCATAGCCGGACTATATCGGGTCTATAGTTAACCTACTCATAGCTGGACTATATCGGGTCTATAGTTAACCTACTCATAGCCGGACTATATCGGGTCTATAGTTAACCTACTCATAGCTGGACTATATCGGGTCTATAGTTAACCTACTCATAGCCGGACTATATCGGGTCTATAGTTAACCTTCTCATAGCTGGACTATATCGGGTCTATAGTTAACCTACTCATAGCCGGACTATATCGGGTCTATAGTTAACCTACTCATAGCTGGACTATATGGGGTCTATAGTTAACCTACTCATAGCCGGACTATATCGGGTCTATAGTTAACCTACTCATAGCCGGACTATATCGGGTCTATAGTTAACCTACTCATAGCTGGACTATATGGGGTCTATAGTTAACCTACTCATAGCCGGACTATATCGGGTCTATAGTTAACCTACTCATAGCCGGACTATATCGGGTCTATAGTTAACCTACTCATAGCTGGACTATATCGGGTCTATAGTTAACCTACTCATAGCTGGACTATATCGGGTCTATAGTTAACCTACTCATAGCTGGACTATATCGGGTCTATAGTTAACCTACTCATAGCCGGACTATATCGGGTCTATAGTTAACCTACTCATAGCCGGACTATATCGGGTCTATAGTTAACCTACTCATAGCCGGACTATATCGGGTCTATAGTTAACCTACTCATAGCTGGACTATATCGGGTCTATAGTTAACCTACTCATAGCCGGACTATATCGGGTCTATAGTTAACCTACTCATAGCTGGACTATATCGGGTCTATAGTTAACCTACTCATAGCCGGACTATATCGGGTCTATAGTTAACCTACTCATAGCCGGACTATATCGGGTCTATAGTTAACCTACTCATAGCTGGACTATATCGGGTCTATAGTTAACCTACTCATAGCCGGACTATATCGGGTCTATAGTTAACCTACTCATAGCCGGACTATATCGGGTCTATAGTTAACCTACTCATAGCTGGACTATATGGGGTCTATAGTTAACCTAGACGGAGAAATGACGGCTATTGCTTGCTGGCATCACACTCACCTTGAGCTCTTCCTCGAGCTGTTTCTTGAGCTCCTCATGTTGGGACATCAACAGGGTTCTGGAGCGGCTCATGTGGATGCCCTTGTTCTCCAGATCCTCTATTTGCCTGGCAAGCTCATTGTTTTCAACTGCAAAGGCAAGATTGAACACTTTTAAACCACTTGAACAAACGCTTAATCGGAGCAGCACACGGATTAACCCTCGTACATCCTTATGGGTATTTTGGTCACAGGTCTGTGTTTTAATTGGAATTTCCTTTTAAAAAATCTATTTTGCACTAGGTAGGAAAAATAAAATAGTTCCTCTCAGAATCTTAAAATGAAGATACCAAAAGGAAAGTTTGTTAAAGATATCATAATATCCATTTAGATGTTTTTTAATACTTCTTGACTTACAGGAAGTGTATTTAGCCCCCAAGAGCATGTATATTTAGATTAAGTGGCGATGTCAGACCCTCGCGAGCTATCTGTCAACAGCATCAGCATGGTCCCTGAAGTCCCCAATTCTGCCAACTAGGCCATTGAAAACATAAATCAACACTAGTGGGAAAAGCATATACAGCAGCAGGTCAGACCGGGCATGCCTTCATACTATGGCTATATTACAGGCATATCAGGCTGACCTGCTGAGGGACCTGGAGACTAATTCGAGAACTGCGTCAGGCCACCGATTTGTCTCTTCGGGAAACAAAAGAGACTGCTCGTGCTATTTGGTGGTCTATGATATCTAATGTGGCTTCGGAGAGACACTTTTGGTTAAATTTATCTGAGATCAAAGAAAAATATTTCCTGCTGGATGCCCTGCTAGCGCCCCTTAGCCTCTTCGAGACACCACAAACCCTCCGCCAAAGTCTTCTAATCAGCAGACCGATCTGAGGACCATTATGCTCATGAAGACAGCTTCAGCAAAGAAGAGGTCCTGGCGCCACAGGTGTCCGACCTCTGAGGGAAGCCCCAACCAGGGTGGAGCGGTGTTCACATCATTATACAGTGCTCGCTCAGACCTCAGTGCCCTCAGGAGGCCGTTCTGCCAACCCTGCCACCCACAGTGCCTCAGGCGCAGCAGTTTCCAGCCAGCTCCTTATCTAGCGTCACCACAACACTGGATCAGACTCGCACCCTCCAAGGAGGGTCGAAAGTGAGTCAAATCGGTTGTTTCCTGCCAGTATGCTTCAGGTCACCGAACTGGCTGCTCTTATTACCCCCGAGACCAGCCTTGAGAGGTCAAGGGGGTCTGCATTCATGCCCACTGTGCAAACTGGAGCACCAGATTCTATTGTGGTCCCTAGGGAAGATGCTCTCCCTGAGACCAGTTTATATTTGGGGACATCAAAATGTAGGAGCAGATATACTGTCAAGACAGGGGCTGAGGCCCGGGGAATGGTGGAGCACATTTGTGAGGTTTATGGCCAAGCAGAGGTGGATCTGTTTGCATTTCAGGACATGACACACTGTCCACTGTGGTTCTCTCTCTCTCACACACACCCAGCCCGATTGGGACTGGATGCACTGGTACAGAAGTGGCTGTGGCTGCATCTGTACGCATTTCCCCCGATTGCAATGTTCCCAAGAGGTCTGAAGAAAGTTAGCCAAGATAAAATGAGTTTACTGCTTGTAGCTCCATGGTTCTCTGACCTAATATCCCTTCTCAACGACTCCCTGAAGCTGCCGGCCAGTAGAGACCTTTTAACTCAGGCAGGGAGGGGAGCAATTCTCCATCCCCGACCAGAAACGTTCAACCTGTGGGTCTGGCCTCTGATGGGGCTCGACTCATAGACTCTGGTCTCTCAACCGAGGTTGTAGAGACCATACTGATCTACCAAGAGGAAGCTATACGCCCTGAAGTGGAGAGTTTTTACTTCTTGGAGTAATCTACAACAATGGGATCCAGTTAATTTCCCTGTGGGTTCAATACTAGAGTTCCTTCAAGATCATTTCTCATCAGGGTTATCTCCTTCCACACTGAAGGTATATGTTGCCGCCATAGCAGCTTACCATGTCCCTTGGGTGGTTTATCTGTAGGGTGAGACAGCCTGAGGCCTACAGTTTGTACCAGAGTTCCAACTTGGGATCTGGCACTGGTTCTAGAAGGCTCATCTGGCGCTCCCTTCGAGCCTATTTAATCTCAGAAATGTTTATGACCCTCAAAACTGTGTTCCTTGTAGCTATTACCTCACTAAAGAGAGTAGGAGATCTTCGGGCCTTAACGGTATCACCATGGACTTTCCTCCATCCTAAGCCAGGATATGTACTGAAAGTTCCAACTAACGTACCGTGGCCTATCATTCTGCAGGCATTCTGTCCTCCTCCTTTCAAGGAACAAGACCATGAAAAATTTAACCTCATCTGTCTAGTCAGAACACTAGACAACTATGTCCACAAAGCGGCGAAAGTCTGATAAACTTTTAGTGTGCTTTGGGTCTCCTAAGAAAGGCCTCATGCATCCAAGCAGACTGTTAGCAAGTGGATTGTTGAGGCGACCTCTCTTGCTTATGAGGTTTCGGCCAGCCTTCACCTCTGGCCATTAGAGCCCATTCAACAAGGAGTATGGCGGCCTCCAAGGCCCTAATGTCAGGGGTATCCCTTCAAGAAGTTTGCGATGCAGCAGGCTGGTCCTTGCCAATCACTTTTGTCAGGACTCGAAAGGGAACATCTCAGGTTATGACTGTAACCCTAGTTCTCTTAAAAGGGAATGAGATGCTGCGATACGTCCTACATCCCTGTGATCGGCCTGTTTCGGCTAAATCGAAGCTAAGGTCAGACCGGGTGGGCTGTTATCCTTTCCTGGTTGTGACATCACCCGAGACATTTACTCTCGCCATTGGACTACTAGATACAAGTGCTTCAGACGTTATCATGCAATTCACCTTCTCAGGGAACTAGGGTTACAGTCGTAACCAGAGACGTTTCTTCACATCCATATTCGATATTTCCAATCCCAAAACAAGTAATTTTTCATCGGTTAGTCCGCTTGATGATGTTGTTGTAAATTGTGCTGATTTGCCACCAAGATAATGTTGAGTATGTCACAAAAAGACGCATACGAGATCAATGAATCTAAAATATTCCTGTCTGGACACTGTGTTTGTGGTCAGAACTGAAACAAAAGCTGAGGTTTACTAGAAGAACATCTTTAGTTGCACAGAAATTGACTAGTTTCATAAATAAGAAATGCTTTTACACACACATTCCTGTTATATTTGACTGTAGTAGGATAAAGTAGAATATATTTTCATTTTCAGGATTCTTTGATGAATAGAGAGGTGCGTACTGCCCCCACACTAAAGAACGGCAGTGTAATTCAGGTAATTCAGTGAGAGATCACCTGAGAGTCTGTTCTTGGCAGCAGTGACTTCACTGAAGGTTTTCTGCAGGTCTTCACTCCTGGTGTTGGATTCACACAGAAGCTCCTCTAGTTTCCTAAGCTGTGTGTCAGTCGAGGCCTGGTGGGACACGTGATCATATCAGCTGTGATTTATCAGTGCTTTAAGGAGTAGTTCACTTTAAAATGAAACTTACCCCATGATTTACTCTCCCTCAAGTCATCCTAGGTGTATATGACATTCTTCTTCAGACGAATACGATCAGAGTTATATTAAAAAATGTCCTGGCTCTTTCAAGCTTTAGAATGGCAGTGAATTAAAGTGCATCTATCCGTCATAAAGTGCTCCACAGGCTCCAGGGGTTAATAACAGCCAACTGAAGAGAAGCCAATGAGTTTGTGTAAGAAAAATATCCATATTTAACACGTTACAAAGTAAAATTCTAGCTTCCGGCCAAACAAAAATATATAGTCTATGTACGCCTAAAGCACAACTTACGCAACTTGTGACGTCAGAAATAGTGTAGTGTGTGAGTAGTGAGTGTGTGCGTACAAACTTTTATGATGATAGATGCACTTTTATCACGGATAGATGCACTTTTATGATGGACAGATGCACTTTTATGATGATAGATGCACTTTTATGATGGATAGATGCACTTTTATGATGGACAGATG
This sequence comes from Pimephales promelas, assembly GCF_016745375.1. The sequence continues at coordinate 3,279,321 of NW_024121688.1, read as the reverse complement.
CACTTTTATGATGGACAGATGCACTTTTATGATGGAAAGATGCACTTTTATGATGGACAGATGCACTTTTATGATGGATGGATGCACTTTTATGATGATAGATGCACTTTTATGATGATAGATGCACTTTTATCACGGATAGATGCACTTTTATGATGGACAGATGCACTTTTATGATGGATAGATGCACTTTTATGATGGACAGATGCACTTTTATGATGGATAGATCCACTTTTATTATGGACAGATGCACTTTTATGATGGACAGATGCACTTTTATAATGGATAGATGCACTTTTATGATGGACAGATGCACTTTTATGATGGAGAGATGCACTTTTATGATGGACAGATGCACTTTTATGATGGACAGATGCACTTTTATGATGGATAGATGCACTTTTATGATGGACAGATGCACTTTTATGGACTTATGGCCATTCACTGCCATTATAAAGCCTGGAAGAGCCAGGACAGTTTTTGATATAATATACACCTAGGATGCCTCGAGGGAGAGTAATTCATGGGCTAGTTTTCATTTTAAAGTGAACTATCCCTTTAACTTGCTCATGTCACACAGACCTGATGAAAGGCCTGAGACGATCTACACAGAGCAGAATAAGCAAAAAGCATTTAAAATAGTTCTTGCTGAAACACTCAAACGAGTCTAAGGTGGTGAGCTGGTCATCAACATCGCACACTTCTGTGTAAGTTCCTGTAAACGTGACGTTGAGGAACTCTGACCTTGGCTTTCTGCAGTGTGTCGAGGGAAGCCGTCAGGTCGTCGACCTCCAGCCGCAGACTCTGCTTCTCCTTCTCCAGTTTGGCTCTGGTTCTCTGCAGACTCTCACACTGGTCTCCCAGTTCAGCCAGTGCTTCAGAGTGTCTCTTCCTCAGAGCGGCGGACATCGACTCCGCCTGCAGCGCAGACTCATCCAGCTCTCGCCGCAACCTCTGCAGCTCCTGCTCTCGCTTCTTATTCATCTCCATCTGCACACACACACACACACACACACACACACACACATTTCAGGGAAAAATCAGGTCTTTTGGAGACATCAAATAGATTTCTTACGCGTGCGGAAAGAATCCAGTGCAATCAACATGGGAAAATCTCACATATCTCACAGTAGTGTGTATTTGAAGTGTGCAATTTGATTTTACTTTACTATTTTTTAAATAATCAATGTATGTAGGCAGTGAGAATCCCTGTAAGAATCAGATAAGGCTGATCTGAGACCTGAGAGGCCGTGGCTCCTCCTGCTTCCTCCAGCCGGTCTGACAACTCCTCCAGATCCCGAGTCAGATCCGCGCGCTGCTTCTCCACCTCAACACACACACACACACACACACACATAATTACATGACACAAACACACATCACACACGATCACATGACATAAACACACATGATCACATGACCGAAGCTCATCCCAAGTATGTATGTGTGTAGAGTGTGTGTATGTGTGTGTGTGTGAGAGAGAGAGAGAGTGTGTGAAAGTGAGATTGTGTGTGTGTGTAGAGTGTGAGAGAGAGAAAGAGAGAGAGAGTGTGTGTGTGTCTGTGTGTAGAGTGTGTGTTGAGCTGGTGACAGATGTGGGGAAGTGATTATAAACAAGCATAACATCGTCTAGTCTGATGTATTAACACACACACACACACATACACACTTCTAGCGTGTGTTAAAACATAACATCATATTACAGAAGGTAAAGATTAAAAACATTAGAGTTTGAACGCTCTCCAAGAGCCTGAAGCCGGCGTCAGGATCATCACAACACACATGAACACAGAAACACACGTCTGTCCAGCAGATGCTTATTAAAATCAACAAAGACATTTGTGTGTACAACAACACATGAAAGCATAACTGCAGCGCAAAAGTGTGTTTCATCACTTATAAACACAGAAGATGAGGATGATGCGCTAGAAGACACACAATCCGTGAAACTGAGGAATTACAGAAGCTGATCCTGACAGATGATCAGCGCAAGATTACACATGATCAATATTTCCTCATGACCTTTGACCCCTGCATGGCATGAAGGCTGCTCTCATTCACTATTCCAGTACAGCGGTCTGCTAAAGTTAGTACTGATTGTTATTACACCAATCTTCTGCTTTATGAAGTGATGTTCGAGATGACTCCGTCAGTCAGGCTTCTGATCACCAATACCTGCTGATTGATTGATACGCTCTTTAATAGGGCTGGGTGATAAATATCGATTTCTCGATATTAATTAATTCTCATTTTTACGAACCGATATCGATTGTTTAATCTCAAGAATCGATTAGTCATCCTGTTTCATTTGAATGAATGGATCATTGTATCGCGGCTGCGCACATCCAAAAAATCGCAATAATCTTCGTCCTTTGTTACTATTGATATGAAACAAAGTCTCAATTTTCAAATTACGTCCATTTTCTTTAGAAATTCAAAAACATAAATAGTGTTTTGTCGCTGTGGCGTGAGATCGCTCTGGAGAAGCAGCAGCGCTGATCTCTCTTCCGGCTTAATAATACCAGTCACAGCGCCAAATAAACATGAATGAGCATCTGAAAGTGTGTTAAAGATAGAGTACAACTTATCCAAATCCGTATCATGTCACATTGATTCGCTCAATCAGCGTTTCAACCGTGGAAAGACGTCAGTTAAACAGCTTGTAATCAATGTATCATCATATTTACCTCAGAAAACCCATAAACTCGTTAGTCAGCTAGAAAAAATAACTCTAGAGAGGAGCATTTTGCTAAATATATACACCATATTACATATGCATTATAATCTTAATGTTCTTCAATATTTAATGCATATTTGAATAAATCTGGCCACCATTTAAATGTTTATATTTCATATAATCTTCTTATTATAAAAATAAATAAAAGTGTAATTTAAGTGTTTGTATAGCTACAAAACAGTTGATTATTACCTTCATATTAGGCTAATGAAGTCTATAGGCTACAACTAGACTCCCATAGTTTACAGCATTAGTTCAGAGATTTGATTCCCTTGAGAAAATTTGCCATTTATTGTAACTGATATCCAAAATAATCAATATTGAATCGAATCGGAATCGAAATCGAATCGAATTGTGTAATTTGTGTCAATACCCAGCCCCACTCTTTAATCCCAATCTTTCATCTGAAAGCCATGTTTATAGCTTCTGTAAACCGCATTTTTCCATCTTAAAAATATGTGTAAATTACACCATATATTCCATATAACAGTTAGTTGATGTGTTCATGCCATCAAGGCTAGATGACTGTAATGATCTACTGGGTGGTTGTCCTGCACGCTTAATAAACAAACTCCAGCGAGTCCAAAACGCAGCCGCTCCAGATCTTACCAGAACCAGGAAGATTGACCACATTAGCCCGGTTCTGTCATTGGCTGCCTATTAAACATCGGATACATTTTATAATATTGCTGATTACTTATAAAGCACTGAATGGTTTATCTCCAGCACTTGAGCGAGCTCTTAACGCATTATAGTCCTTCACGTCTATCGCGATCTCTAAGATGATAATACCGAGAATATCAAACTCGACTGCAGGCGGGAGATCCTTTTCCTATTTAGCACCAAAACTCTGGAACAATCTTCCTAACATCGTCCGGGAAGCAGACACACTCAAATCTGGACTAAACACACATCTCTCCGGCCTAGCACACACAACACACTATAGACTTCTATTATTCAAATCGGTTAAATTATTATTATTATTATTATATAGTTGTGTGTGTTGGTGTGTGCATGTGTATGTGCGTTTGATGTGTAAGTCCGTATGTGTATGTATGTACATGTGTGTGTATGTGTGCATGTGTGTACATGTGTGTGTGTGTGTGTGTGTGTGTGTGAGCCGGGCTTGAACTCCTCCGTGGAAAGCTCTGTGGAGTCAGTGTTGATGCTATCAGTGCGAGAACAATGCAGCGTGTGTGTGTGTGTGTGTGTGTGTGTGTGTCCTCTGCAGGGACTCATGATAAACACACACACACACACACACACACACGAGTCAGGGCTTGACTCTCGGTAGAGACGCCACCCAGCACGAACACGTCTTCAGGGTCTGTAGCTCGCGGCTGGATCATGACATCATCATCTCACACACACTGAGATTAATAATTTACACAAGCAGAGATTACGCAGAAATAAACGGGGAAATGTCATATTTACGAGATCACAGCACATGAACGATCAAGCGCACTGAAACTCAAGCTAATGTGGATGTGAAATGTAGTGTGTGTGACCTCACACTCAGCTTCGGTCTGATCACGCGGGCGAGTGGCAGCTAGTGATGCGTCACGGCACATGAGCTTCAATGCAAGGCAGTGTACTGGGTAGTTGCTAGGTTGGTTTCTTGGGTGTTGCTAGGCAATTGCTATGGTGTTCTGGGTGGTTGCTAGGCAGTTGCAAGAGTGTTCTGGGTAGTTGCTAGAGTATACACAACACAACCCAGTCCACATGACAACTGATGCCCATCAGATCTGCTCAGGGTCACACAGGTCAGCGGCATGGTTCATATCAAAGTCAAACGACTCACACAGATGATTGTGATGGTTGATTCTTTAACGGATCATTCTTTTAAACTGATCCACAGCGATTCACAGATCGAACCGCATCGAACCGCATTAATGCTAAAATGATCCGGTCTAATTGATGAAGTTTTCTGAGTGATTTACTGAAACATGTCCTGGAAAACACTTATTATGACTAGTATTATACAATATATTAAAAATGCAAAACCTTGCTGTTGATTCACAGCAGTGCTCAGGAGATGTGTGTGTGTGTGTGTGTGTGTGTGTGTGTTCAGGAGATGTGTGTGTTCAGGAGAAGTGTGTGTTGTACCTTGGCCCGTAAAGCTCTCTCTGCCTCCAGTTCCTCCTCCAGCTCCTCGATTCGGGCCTGTGGGACGAGACATGGATCTGTGTTAAGGCTCTTACACACTCAGTCCCAAATTGTCGCACGTTAAATAATAAATACGACCTCACGTTATGTCAATCACGCTTGCACACCGCCTCCGAAACTTTTATCCGCCATAAATAAAACCGTATTGGGTTCGATTTTCTGCGTTTTTCACATCCGTAGGCAGCAGTTTGAATGGAGTTTGAATGGAGTTTGAATGGAGTTTGATTGGAGTTTGAATGGAGTTTGAATGGAGTTTGAATAGAGTTTGAATAGAGTTTGAATAGAGTTTGAATTGAGTCTGAATGGAGTTTGAATAGAGTTTGAATAGAGTTTTAATGGAGTTTGAATAAAGTTTGAATGGAGTTTGAATAGAGTTTGAATAGAGTTTGAATGGAGTTTGAATAGAGTTTGAATGGAGTTTGAATGGAGTTTGAATAGAGTTTGAATAGAGTTTGAATGGAGTTTGAATAGAGTTTGAATGGAGTTTGAATAGAGTTTGAATAGAGTTTGAATGGAGTTTGAATGGAGTTTGAATGGAGTTTGAATGGAGTTAGAATAGAGTTTGAAAAGAGTTTGAATAGAGTTTTAATGGAGTTTGAATAAAGTTTGAATGGAGTTTGAATAGAGTTTGAATGGAGTTTGAATAAAGTTTGAATGGAGTTTGAATAGAGTTTGAATAAAGTTTGAATGGAGTTTGAATAGTTTTAATTGAGTTTGAATGGAGTTTGAATGGAGTTTGAACAGAGTTTGAATAGAGTTTGAATAGAGTTTGAATGGAGTTTGAATAGAGTTTGAATAGAGTTTTAATGGAGTTTGAATAGAGTTTGAATAGAGTTTTAATTGAGTTTGAATGGACTTTGAACAGAGTTTGAATAGAGTTTGAATAGAGTTTGAATGGAGTTTGAATAGAGTTTGAATAGAGTTTTAATGGAGTTTGAATAGAGTTTGAATAGAGTTTTAATTGAGTTTGAATGGACTTTGAACAGAGTTTGAATAGAGTTTGAATAGAGTTTGAATGAAGTTTGAATGGAGTTGGAATGGAGTTGGAATGGAGTTGGAATGGAGTTGGAATAGAATTTTAATGGAGTTTGAATGATGTTTTGACAATTCAGAGCCACCGAATCACCAATATGAAAAAAATGCATACGGAAATTCATACGACTCCGTGTTCAAGGGCCTTTACTCTGGACACTCACTGAGATCAACTACACTCATACACACACACTTGGTGTAGCATACTACAACTAATCATATCATGCATGTTTGTAGTATTTGCTCACCATTTATTCGATCAAAAACAAACAATATAAATCATCTGTTTTCTCTGTGAATATCCAGTAAAGTGTAATTATTCCTGTGATCAAAGCTGAATTATTCATCATTACTCCTTCAGTGTCACATGATCCTCCAGAAATCACTCTAATATGAGGATCTGATGATCAACACACAGTTATGATTATTATCAGTGTTGAAAACACTTCATATTTTTGTGGAAACCGTCATTCTTTGATGAATAGAAAGTTCAAAAGAACAGCATTTATCTGAAATAGAATCTTTTGTAACATTATAAATGTCTTTACTGTCACTTTCAATCAATTTCATGCATCCTTACATTTCATTAAACAACATTAGAAATGTATTAATATTTATACTGCTAAATCATCAATATCAAAACAAGAATATCATTCAGTTAATGAAATAATTTTACAGCACATTTGAAATAACTGAATCGAATTTCAGTTTTCCTTGTTATACTGCATTCATCTGCATGGAGAGAAAGAAAATGTGTTTGTCTTTCTTTCCAGAGTAAACGTGCCCGAGTGTAAGATAAGCATAAAAATCATAAATCATATCGCCATAATCATACGGTCTGAACCACAGCGGCGGAGGACTGAGGAGACATCACAGCAGACACTCCAGCTACCGTTACTGAGACAAACACAGGCAAGCTTTAATACATCAATCATCCTTACACTAGCTCCTGAAGAGTTTTAATCACCATCCTGTACAGAGATATTAGGAAATGTTCACACACACACACACACACCGGGAGTGATGCATTCCTCATCTTTATGTGCGGTGGAAGATTATATCTTCTTTCTGTCACGGGAAGGAAGTTTTGTGAGCGGTTTCGCTGGAGGACAGATGTGCTGACAACCTCAGATCCAACACACACTCTCACACACACACACACACACACACACACAGATTCAAATGTTCATACTTCAGAATATTCATTTCAGAAGTAAAAGCTTATTTACGAAGTGGGATCAATACAGAAGAAGAGACTCACATGCCAGCGAAGAACTTCAGCGGAGAGAACAGCCATCGACAAACAGCAGCCAGAGCAACACACACACACACCTCAGCAGACTGACACACACACACACACACACACACACACCTCAGCAGACTGAGAGAGAGGAGATCCACACCCCCTTCACACTCACTGAGCAAATCACACACACTCTCTCTCTCACACACACTCTCTCACTCACTCTCACACACTCACTCTCACACACACTCACTCTCGCACCCATTCTCACACACTCATTGTTGTAAAAAGTATCTTAAAAGCCTATAATGTTTAAGAAGGTTCCATTGTGAAAACTCACCTCATCTGGTTGGCCCAATATCGGGGCACGTTGTCACATAAGGTCAAAGTGTGTTTAATAAAATGTATATTTTGTATGTAGCACTAAAGATGTGTAAACCTCAAAATATGTTTTATTGTAGCCAAGACTTTGGGGCAGAATATTGCAAACAGGGTTCATAAAAATCATAAAAATTGTCATTAAATCGTAAAATTGTCAAATTAAACAAATCAAAATAAATTTACTTAAAGTTTACTAAAAAAAAAACATTAACCATCAACCAACATCAGTGAAATGTGAACATGTATTTTTGCATTATTTGAAATATTAAAGGTACAATATGTAAGTTTTTTGTAATAAAATATTCAAAAACCACTAGCACAGTGGTTTTGTATCTATATATATCTATATTTGTATCACACTATCTATATATATATATATATTATATGAAGAGTTCAGATGCAAAAGCCTCTAAATGCCATTTGAAATTTTCTTCTTTAATGATGATTTTTATCAAACTTGTATATTTAAGTTCAGTAATTTCACTTTAATAACAATTAATAGGTAATTATCATTGCCATTTAAGTGAAATTACTGAACTTAAATATACAAGCTTGATAAAAATCATCTCTTCATATATATATGATTATGATAAACATATCATGGGGTGGTGGTGGCGCAGTGGATAAGACACATGCCTTTGGTGTGAGAGACCCGGGTTCGAATCCACTGTGAGACACCAATGTGTCCCTGAGCAAGACACTTAACCCCTAGTTGACCCAGAGGCGTGCGACCTCTGACATATAGAGCAAGTGTAAGTCACTTTGGATAAAAGCGTCAGCCAAATGAATACATGTAAATGTAAATATGATTCATGAATTCCATAAATCTGTGGATGGTGATAACCATTGTTCCTCTCTTTTATAGCATGTTATTGTTTATTGTGTGGCGAAAACTTAGACTGTACGTTTAACGTAAGAGGGGAACATCGATTATTATGACTAATATTATGAATATCTTCTGTTTGAGCAGCACTTCCCTCTCCATGGCTCTGGCCTCCACCTGTGTTGTGTGACGGGGTGGAAGTGAACACACGTCCGCCTCACGACACACAGATCCTCTTTCAGCTTCACTAGCGGACACAAAGAGCGCCTGTGTTCTCCAGGATTACGAGTCTCCTGTCTCGTCCATCTCAAGCCTCAGATCAACAACACAACGACGAGAATATGACGTTTACATGCAATGACTATGAATAAATGCACTCCATTATATAAGAAATTAATCTGCATTGTTACAATCATACATTTCTTACTGTATTTATTAATGTTAGTTAATAATAATCCAGCTGTTCATGTTAGTTCACAGTGCAGTAACTAATGTTAACTAATACAACCTTTGATTTTAATAACGTATTAGTTAATGTTGAGATAAATGCTGATGAAGCATTGTTCACTAATGCTCATTATTGTAAAGTGTTATCAGTGCATTAATATTTTAATCTGGAGATGATGTCACATGAGATAGACTAACACTGCTTTACAACAGCTTTGACAAACTGTACATTTGCTCACATTGCAGCAAACTTGGATTTTCGTTCCTAGAGAAACTTTACGTTCAACTTTATCTCCAACGAATGTTGCTTTCGCTCAAGACTTGTGCGTTCTTGCGTTTATTTGCAAACCTTTTGCGTTCCCAGAAGAACATGAAGACGAGTGACAGAGGTTAAACCAGCACTGCTTTTCAACAGCTTTAACACGACTCTCTCTCTCTGGTCCATCCATCATCCTGCTGTCCTTATCTGAGCCTGACGCCACACCGGCTTCGGAAACATCTTACATTTCATTTGCTTTTTCTTAATCGGATTGATATGAAACTTGGTAAGGGTTTTGGCACTTTGGCACAAATCATGGCCATGATCTGAACAGGGTAAATGATCCTGAATCAACAGTCACACACTTGTGTTTCTCGCGGTCAGAAACGACGCATTGGAAATTAATGAGAGTTTCCAATCCACAAGTTTCCGAGGGGCGCTCCTGTAAAAAATAAAGTGGGTGAAACTTCCGGTGAGGCGGCGGAAGTAGCATTCCAATGGTATTTTGTGTGTTAGTTAGCGAAGAGGCTAGCTGTTTTTCGGAGAATTATTTTACTATTTAAAGACGCAAATCTTTGTGAGAGATGTAGTTACGGAGCTCAGGGACAACATGTGCTGCTCGCGGTTGTATGTATAACCGGACTAAACTAGTTCAGTGGCTTAAACGGGATTGTTTTGAACATAAGCTGAAAACGAAATCAGAGTGATCCTGTCAACGACTGTAGTTTCCATCACCTCCCAAAAGACGACGAATCTTCCTGTGTACATTTGTTTAAATTCTTAATATTCTATAAACTTTTATCAGCATGTGATTGGCTGTTCGCTACTGATGTTACACCTAAACTCAGGATCAAAGCCTGTGTTGACAGAATACCAAATGTGCCAGTTAATGTATTCAAGTAGCACATTCATTTATAATTTTGAATAAACTCCAAAGCACAATGACTAAGTGTGTATTTTTTATTTTAATTATTTGTCAGCTCGCACAACTGTCTGTCACCATGTCTTGATGAGTATTGATTATTAATAATGTTATTATAATACTCCCAATCAGCTACTGCGGAGGGTAAAGGTACTGTTATTTCACCTTTTTTAATTTCGTTGAGGTTGTGTTCCCACATCGTTAGCTAGTTTGGATCGCTATAATTTGAATGACTGTCAACTGTAGAATGAACGAGTGTCAAGCATGTCAAATCGCGCTTTGTTTACTTCCTACCGGAAGTCGCGCCCACTTTTGACGCAAGGCCTCATGGGGCGTAGGAAACTTGTGGATACACTCTCAGAAAAAAAGGTACAAAAGCTGTCACTGGGGCTGTACCTTTTCAAAAGGTAAACTTTTGTCCATTTCAGGAGCTAATATGTACATTTCAGGAGCTAATATGTCCATAATAGGTGCTAATATGTACATTAAAGCTAGGGTATACGATTTCAAAGATTGTTCATTATTAATATCCTTGTTTAGATGCTGGATATGGTTATATAGTACAATCCTAACAATATGAATAGAAAAAAGAATTTAAAAAATCCATTCACTCTATTGGCTGTATAGCCGCAGAAAAGTTGACCAATGTAAGCTGTGCGGCCGCACAGTTTATATTGGTCAACTGCTCTCATCCAATCACCAGCTCCACTTGAAACTCCGCCTGGTGCTCACGTCTCCAACCCAACCGCACCCGCCCCCCTCCGATGGCGAGCAAACAGCTGACAGACTAGCTAGTAGCGTCAGATCAGCAATGGATAAAGCAATGGATAAAAATATAAACGACAACAGCAAGCGGCCCCTGCTTGCCCCTACTGTACAGTTTGGACGAAAGAGAAAGTCTGTGGAGGAAAGATCAGAGATTAAATATAAATGTGAAGAACGCCGGACTCTAAGTAGGATAAATATAGCGACCTTCATTGACCGTTGGAGAAAGCGTCAGGGAGATCTGGGACTGAAATCGACGCTGACACGGATGACTTTTTGTTGAGCAGGTAAACATTTATTTATTCTTTTATGGTGTGACGTGTTACGTGGCTTTTTATCAGTTTGACAACTTGCTCATGCTGCCGGTCGGCATTGAATGTTAGCCGTTTAGCATCGCCGATCACGGGTCAAAGTAATTATATTTCTTGTTCGAGCCAATCGGAATTTGAACAAGATGCGCTGCGTGCTGCAATAACAATTACTGAAAACCTTAGCAATACTAGTAGTATTATAATGGTGGTGGGGAGTTTAGAACATTTCATGTGTTGCTAATCTTGCGTTGACGTGAACTCAAATGTGACATACGTCAGGGATCAGGTAGCACAGAGGGGAGGGGGGTGTGTGTGGAGGGGCGGGATGAGTTTTTTAAAATTTCCCTACCGTCTCGACCGATTTTTAACATCGTATACCATAGCTTTAAGGTGCTAATATATACATTTTAGGTGCTAATATGTACCACTAAGGTACCAATATGCAGCCTTTGGGTACAAAAGTGTACCTTTTGAAAAGGTACAGCCCCAGTGACAGCTTTTGTACCTTTTTTTCTGAGAGTGTAGTGGAAGCGTGTGGAACTGCAGCCGAACACACACACACACACACACACACACACACACTGAACACTGGTTTACTGAGAGATCAGCTCACATGAGCAAACACACACTCGTTTAGGTTCATGGCTTTGATTTTCTCACAATTTTTGAGTAAAACATGTTATTGAAAATATATATTTCATATAAAAATGTAAAATAGTATTTATGCACATAAATGTAGTTCACTTTTCTCACTCCAGCGATAATCCGACGCGTGTCGTCTGTGAGAAGAGATCAAACTTCAGTCTGTCGCTCCAAAGCGTTCAAGATTTACCCGTTTAAGTTGGAAATTTTACACTCAAAAAGTGAATAAATGGATTATAAATACAGCGTGAATATAATTTAGTACCATAAAATGAAACACATTACCAAACTAAAATATAGTACATTCATTTCTGTGTGTGTGTGTGATTTCTGAAGAGTACGCTCTGGTTAAAGAAGGAGTGTGAGGTACAGCGTTCCCCCCCCCTCCTGAGAGATGTTATCAGTGTGTGTGTGTGTGTGTGTGTGTGTGCCAGCGCTGAGAGACAGGAATGCTCACCTGGATCTCCTGATTCCTGGTCTGCAGGCCGGCGTTCAGCTCCTCCTGCTCCTCCAGACGGCCGCTGACGCTGCGGATCTCCACATCTCTCCTGACACACACACACACACACACACGGGACAGAGCGTGAGGATGCGAGTGACAGCGCTAATTCAGCAGGCGTTGTTTGCTAGCCGTATCCAGTAAACCTCAGACATGTCTCGGGTTATTAAAAGTGCCAGTCCATCGCAGCACGACGTCTGATGGATGTGTAAAATTGTCAACAAAAGCCCCTCGAGTCGGTGTGGGAACGCCCTGCACAGATATTAACACCGCGCACGCAACAACCGCTCACAGCAACATAAGCCCGTTGCTACGGGAGATGGGAGGACACAATTATATTTCAATGCTTTTATGTTCTTTTCTAAAAATGTTACATCCTTTAGTAAAAGTATTGGTAACACTTTACAATACGTGTGCACTAATAAGCATTAATTCATGCTTAACTAATGCACAGATAATACTGAATTAATGTGTAACTAATGATTATTTAAGCTATTCATTAATGATTACCACATTAGGAACTAATTAAGAGTCTGTAAGGTTAATATATTAGTTCATACATGAATTGTTATTTATTAAATATGTAATTGTGGATTAATTCCATAATAACTAATTTTTTTAACTAATAGCGTTAATTAATATGTTAATTACCAGAATAAGCCAAAGCCCTGTATTTCAACTTTCAGGTAATATGACAGGTATACTAATATGCATTAATACATGATTAATTACTTCATTGTTAGTGCAAATTCATGTGCAAATTACTACAATTACTAAATGACTAGTTAATAATGATGTGCCCCATCAAGTAAAGTCATAACATAATGATACCTTTGCAAATCAATAGCTAATGATTAATTAAAGCAGACAACTGGAAGTTGAAGTGCATAGCTTTGACTAATTGTGGTAATTAACACATTAATTTACACTATTAGTTAAGAAAATATGTTATTAAGGAATTAATACACAATGACACATTGAATTAATAGCAATTCATGTATTACTTAATATATGAATCATATTGGCTCTTTATTAGTTGCTGATGCAGTAATCATTAATTAATGGTTTAGTTCTTCATTAGTTATACATTAACTCATGATTATCTGCATTAGTTAAGGATGAATTAATGCACATTAGTGCACCCGTATTGTAAAGTGTTACCAAAGTATTTCACACGCTGCGAAAATTTGCATTCACTTACGAAATGTTTTGCGAACTTTTGCATGCCCAGAGAAATTCTTGCAAAACTTTTGCATTCTACAGTGAAAGTATCGCAAAACCCCCACAAAACTTTTAAATTCCTCAAGAAACTTTGCATTAGCTAACAAAACCTTTGCGTTTCCCTGTGAAAATGTGCCTTCGCTTACAAAATGTTTGCTTTCAACAAAGAAACTTTGAATCCCCCACAAAACATTTTGCATCCCAAGGAGTGTTTCCATTACTCTTCATAATCCACGAATTATAGACTACAGCCAATGGAAACACGTACATTTCGCAAAAAACTGCCATTTAAAGCAAAAAGGTTTTCCCGCTCGCACGAGGACGTTTTCCAGGCAAGTCAAAAAAAGAATATTTTGCAAAACTGCAATGGAAATGTTTTTATTAGGGCTGGGTATTGACACAAATTTCACAATTCGATTCGATTTCGATTCTCAAGCTTGCAATTCGATTTCGATTCCGATTCAATATTGATTATTTTGGATATCAGTTACAATAAATGGCAAATTTTCTCAAGGGAATCAAATCTCTGAACTAATGCTGTAAACTATGAGTCTAGTTGTAGCCTATAGACTTCATTAGCCTAATATGAAGGTAATAATCAACTGTTTTGTAGCTATACAAACACTTAAATTACACTTTTATTTATTTTTATAATAAGAAGATTATATGAAATATAAACATTTAAATGGTGGATGTCATAAAAACTAGCCAGATTTATTCAAATATACATTAAATATTAAAGAACATTAAGATTATAATGCATATGTAATATGGTGTATATATTTAGCAAAATGCTCCTCTCTAGAGTTATTTTTTCTAGCTGACTAACGAGTTTATGGGTTTTCTGAGGTAAATATGACGATACATTGATTACAAGCTGACGTCTTTCCACGGTTGAAACGCTGATTGAGCGAATCAATGTGACATGATCCGGATTTGGATAAGTTGTACTCTATCTTTAACACACTTTCAGATGCTCATTCATGTTTATTTGGCGCTGTGACTGGTATTATTAAGCCGGAAGAGAGATCAGCGCTGCTGCTTCTCCAGAGCGATCCCACGCCACAGCGACAAAACGCTATTTATGTTTCTGAATTTCTAAAGAAAATGGACGTAATTTGAAAACTGAGACTTTGTTTCATATCAATAGTAACAAAGGACGAAGATTATTGCGATTTTTTGGATGCGCGCAGCCGCGATACAATGATCCATTCATTCAAATGAAACAGGATGACTAATCGATTCATGAGATTTAAGAATCGATATCGGTTCGTAAAAATGAGAATCGATTAATTTCGAGAAATCGATATTTATCACCCAGCCCTAGTTTTTATAGATTTTTCTATTTGCAAAAAAATTTTAGTTTTAGTCGCATAACATCGGTTAATGTCATTTTGCAATAGTCTTTAATTGACATTTAGAAAATATTGAAACAGTTTTGCACAAATCTGTAACGGAAACCAGGCTACCCAGATAGCAAACTGACATTGAATCAACGTAGAAACATGACATCGAAACAACGTTGATCTGACATTGTTTTGCTCATCGAATTAACGTTGAACCAACATCAGACGCGTCATTCTTTCAAAACTAACGGAAAATCAACTTGAAATCAATGTTGTTTCAACGTTCAACCAATTTCCGGTTTTCATTTAGCTTTGAAGAATGCCGCGTCTGACGTTGGTTCAACGTTAATTCGATGAGAAAAAAAAACAAAACGTTGTTTCGATGTCATGAGAGACGTCGTTTCCACGTTGATTCAATGTCAGTTTGCTGTCTGGCTATTGAGATTTAAAAAAAGAAAAGAAATAAAGTCATACAGTCAGATAGAAAGCTAAACTGTGGCAAGTGAGGCCGTAATTGTGAGATATGAAGTCATGAAGTCAGACATTACATCACAAAGTGACAAAGTGAGATATGAAATGGAAACTGTGAGAAATAATCACTATTACTTTTTTATAGGTGTGAAGAGGTTTCCAGTTTCTACTCTGAAGTTTTAAGTGTTGGCCAAGATTGATTTCCAATATCATATTTCATCAAATCAACCATAACCAAACAGGCGATGCCTCTGAGAAGCTGATCGGCTTCTTCTCCTGCAGCCACTATGGAGAAGTTATGATCATACGCTCGTAACCCTTCGTCACTTACAATATTAAAATCAGAAGGAAGGACAGAAGGGATATTTATCACAGTTTCCTCTTTTCTTCTCCTCGGGCCCGCATGAAACAGCCGGATCTGGTTTCTTCAGTCCCGTTCTGCAAACCAACAAGCCTGAACAGCTTCAGGAGCCGCAGGGAGATCTCCGCACGTTCAGATCATGTTCAAGACAACAGCATCCAAACATCTGAGACATCGACAAACTCGTCATCGAACACCTCAGGACCAGATCATTCGCCTCAGTGCGCTAATATAAGGACCTTTATTCTCCACTGACAAGTTCAGGGATTCCCCAAAGTCTTCAAACTAGCTGAAAGATAATTGATGATATATCAGCCAACATATCGATATCAGCTGATACATGTTATTTATTTTTTTTATCAATTTTTAATGTTTATATTTTTATACAATTTTAATGTTTATATTTTTAATGTTAGTGTTATCGCCCTGATGAGAAAATTTGTCTGATATATTAAAGCTGAGAGTCTTCAGATGCGCACGGTTCAACATGATGGTTTGAATTGCTTGAAATATGATTGAAATCACTTCAAGAAGGAAAATAGAGTTAAAGTGCAGCGCAAGTCTGTCATATCGGCTTCATAACATTATCATGAGAACATCATTATAATTGTGTGTTTGGACATGATGAGACTTTTGTTTTTGTAATCAGGCTCTCAAAAATTATATAAAGATTTGGATGTAGATTTATCGGCCGATATATCGGTTATCGGCTTTCAGGTATAAAGAATTATCGGTTATCGGTATCGGCCAAAAATGTAATTCAAAGAGTCGGTGCATCCGCATAATTGATTCATCTGTGAAATATGAAGTGTTCGACACACACCTCCTGATCATCTCCTCCAGACTGGCCCTCATCTTGCCGATCTCGCTGAGGTTGTCCATGCCGTTCCTGCCGTCTCCCTCCAGCCTCCTCCTGCTCCTCTCCGGATCCGTCCGCTGTCTGCGCTCCAGCTCCAGCAGATCCTCCAGCTACAGGACAATCACAGACATGGGACTTCCTAAAACACTTCACGTGTGTAGACTACACGGCTTACTGTAATAAGAGGAAACTCAGTAAACATCATACTAATAAAGTATACCAAGTACAGAAAAAAAAGAACCCAGAATACGAACGCGATGCGATTAATTACACGTTAAGCATTTCCATCCCATAGAAAACCATTAAGAGAAAACGCTTAAAGGGGTCATCGATGCAAAATTCACTCTTATAGGGTGTGTGCATATAAATGTGTGTGTGTGGACACAACCACCACACAATGGGAAAAATACATTCACTCCTTTTTATTAATCCTCAAAAAGTCTAAACCCTCTCAAAAATCAAAGCCGTTTGGATTTTCAGAGCAATTTGATGTCATATTGCTCATGCTCCGCCCACGACTCCTGTCCCGTATTTGCATATGTCCTGTATTAGCATATTTCCCATATTAGTATATTTTCGCCCTCAGCCAGTTGTATACTATCCGTCTAGGCATCATTTTATGTGCCTTGTGTCATAATGTAATGTAAGGCATTACTTTCTAATAAAGTAACTAAGTCACGCAATTAGTTACTTTTTAAGGAAGTACCGCAATATTGTAATGCATTACTTTTCGAATAACGTAACTAAGTCACGCAATTAGCTACTTTTTAAGGAAGTAACGCAATATTGTAATGCATTACTTTTCTAGTAAAGTAACTAAGTCACGCAATTAGCTACTTTTTAAGGAAGTAACGCAATATTGTAATGCATTACTTTTCGAATAAAGTAACTAAGTCACGCAATTAGTTACTTTTTAAGGGAGTAATGCAATATTGTAATGCATTACTTTTCATATAACATAACTAAATCATGCAACGCAATATTGTAATGCATTACTTTTCAAGTAAAGTAACTATGTCACGCAATTAGCTACTTTTTAAGGAAGTAAGGCAATATTGTAATGCATTACTTTTCTAATAAAATAACTAAGTCGCACAATTAGTTACTTTTTAAGGGAGTAACGCAATATTGTAATGCATTACTTTTCAAGTAAAGTAACTAAGTCACGCAATTAGCTACTTTTTAAGGGAGTAACGCAATATTGTAATGCATTACTTTTCAAGTAAAGTAACTAAGTCACGCAATTAGCTACTTTTTAAGGGAGTAACGCAATATTGTAATGCATTACTTTTCGAATAACGTAACTAAGTCATGCAACGCAATATTGTAATGCATTACTTTTCTAATAAAGTAACTAGTCGCACAATTAGCTACTTTTTAAGGAAGTAACGCAATATTGTAATGCATTACTTTTCAAGTAAAGTAACTAAGTCACGCAATTAGCTACTTTTTAAGGGAGTAACGCAATATTGTAATGCATTACTTTTCGAATAAAGTAACTAAGTCACGCAATTAGCTACTTTTTAAGGGAGTAACGCAATATTGTAATGCATTACTTTTCGAATAACGTAACTAAGTCATGCAACGCAATATTGTAATGCATTACTTTTCTAATAAAGTAACTAGTCGCACAATTAGCTACTTTTTAAGGAAGTAACGCAATATTGTAATGCATTACTTTTCTAGTAAAGTAACTAAGTCACGCAATTAGCTACTTTTTAAGGGAGTAATGCAATATTGTAATGCATTACTTTTCATATAACATAACTAAATCATGCAACGCAATATTGTAATGCATTACTTTTCAAGTAAAGTAACTATGTCACGCAATTAGCTACTTTTTAAGGAAGTAAGGCAATATTGTAATGCATTACTTTTCTAATAAAATAACTAAGTCGCACAATTAGTTACTTTTTAAGGGAGTAACGCAATATTGTAATGCATTACTTTTCAAGTAAAGTAACTAAGTCACGCAATTAGCTACTTTTTAAGGGAGTAACGCAATATTGTAATGCATTACTTTTCAAGTAAAGTAACTAAGTCACGCAATTAGCTACTTTTTAAGGGAGTAACGCAATATTGTAATGCATTACTTTTCGAATAAAGTAACTAGTCGCACAATTAGCTACTTTTTAAGGAAGTAACGCAATATTGTAATGCATTACTTTTCAAGTAAAGTAACTAAGTCACGCAATTAGTTACTTTTTAAGGGAGTAATGCAATATTGTAATGCATTACTTTTCATATAACATAACTAAATCATGCAACGCAATATTGTAATGCATTACTTTTCAAGTAAAGTAACTATGTCACGCAATTAGCTACTTTTTAAGGAAGTAAGGCAATATTGTAATGCATTACTTTTCTAATAAAATAACTAAGTCGCACAATTAGTTACTTTTTAAGGGAGTAACGCAATATTGTAATGCATTACTTTTCAAGTAAAGTAACTAAGTCACGCAATTAGCTACTTTTTAAGGGAGTAACGCAATATTGTAATGCATTACTTTTCAAGTAAAGTAACTAAGTCACGCAATTAGCTACTTTTTAAGGGAGTAACGCAATATTGTAATGCATTACTTTTCGAATAACGTAACTAAGTCATGCAACGCAATATTGTAATGCATTACTTTTCTAATAAAGTAACTAGTCGCACAATTAGCTACTTTTTAAGGAAGTAACGCAATATTGTAATGCATTACTTTTCAAGTAAAGTAACTAAGTCACGCAATTAGCTACTTTTTAAGGGAGTAACGCAATATTGTAATGCATTACTTTTCGAATAAAGTAACTAAGTCACGCAATTAGCTACTTTTTAAGGGAGTAACGCAATATTGTAATGCATTACTTTTCGAATAACGTAACTAAGTCATGCAACGCAATATTGTAATGCATTACTTTTCTAATAAAGTAACTAGTCGCACAATTAGCTACTTTTTAAGGAAGTAACGCAATATTGTAATGCATTACTTTTCTAGTAAAGTAACTAAGTCACGCAATTAGCTACTTTTTAAGGAGTAATGCAATATTGTAATGCATTACTTTTCATATAACATAACTAAATCATGCAACGCAATATTGTAATGCATTACTTTTCAAGTAAAGTAACTATGTCACGCAATTAGCTACTTTTTAAGGAAGTAAGGCAATATTGTAATGCATTACTTTTCTAATAAAATAACTAAGTCGCACAATTAGTTACTTTTTAAGGGAGTAACGCAATATTGTAATGCATTACTTTTCAAGTAAAGTAACTAAGTCACGCAATTAGCTACTTTTAAGGGAGTAACGCAATATTGTAATGCATTACTTTTCAAGTAAAGTAACTAAGTCACGCAATTAGCTACTTTTTAAGGGAGTAACGCAATATTGTAATGCATTACTTTTCGAATAAAGTAACTAGTCGCACAATTAGCTACTTTTTAAGGAAGTAACGCAATATTGTAATGCATTACTTTTCAAGTAAAGTAACTAAGTCACGCAATTAGCTACTTTTTAAGGGAGTAACGCAATATTGTAATGCATTACTTTTCGAATAACGTAACTAAGTCATGCAACGCAATATTGTAATGCATTACTTTTCTAATAAAGTAACTAGTCGCACAATTAGCTACTTTTTAAGGAAGTAACGCAATATTGTAATGCATTACTTTTCAAGTAAAGTAACTAAGTCACGCAATTAGCTACTTTTTAAGGGAGTAACGCAATATTGTAATGCATTACTTTTCAAGTAAAGTAACTAAGTCACGCAATTAGCTACTTTTTAAGGGAGTAACGCAATATTGTAATGCATTACTTTTCAAGTAAAGTAACTAAGTCACGCAATTAGCTACTTTTTAAGGGAGTAACGCAATATTGTAATGCATTACTTTTCGAATAACGTAACTAAGTCATGCAACGCAATATTGTAATGCATTACTTTTCTAATAAAGTAACTAGTCGCACAATTAGCTACTTTTTAAGGAAGTAACGCAATATTGTAATGCATTACTTTTCAAGTAAAGTAACTAAGTCACGCAATTAGCTACTTTTTAAGGGAGTAACGCAATATTGTAATGCATTACTTTTCAAGTAAAGTAACTAAGTCACGCAATTAGCTACTTTTTAAGGGAGTAACGCAATATTGTAATGCATTACTTTTCAAGTAAAGTAACTAAGTCACGCAATTAGCTACTTTTTAAGGAAATAACACAATATTGTAATGCATTACTTTTCTAATAAATGAACTAAGTCACGCAATAAGCTACTTTTTAAGGAAGTAACGCAATACTATAATGCATTGCTTTTCAAAGTAACTTTCCCCAACACTGTTCTGGACCGCAGACACAGACTCACATCTTCCGCCTGAAGCTTTAGCTTGGCTTTCTCTTTGGTCAAGAGGTTCACCTTCTCTTCCTCGCACTGCAAGTCCTCGATGGCCTGCTGCAAAGATAAAACAGAGGGTCAAATGAGTCTGTCGAGCAGATGTGGCATAAATCTGTCCAGGATGCTTTCATTCGCTCGATCACACAAGATGTCAGAGGAAGCATGATGTCTTAATCAAATCAGAGCCTGAAGGGCACATTCATTCCTGTCTAAAGCAAAGCAAAGCAAACAAAAGTGCAAACCACACCGCGCCAACCCAACACTGGGCTTTGACTCCTTGAATGAAGAGCTCAAATAACCATCTGACAGCTCTGGCAACTGGGTTGAGAAGGTAAAACCACGGGTCGTAAATCACACAGATGAGCTGCTACTGTTAGACATCTGGCTTACGTTGCTCTACACCGCTCGTAGAGTTTTATAGAGCTCAAAAGAGATCGAGAGAAGAGAAAAAGACACTTCTTGACTTTCTGAGGTGAACTAAAGGGTGCTCTGCATCAACATGAACACAAATACTGTACAGCTGCGGCCAATGAAGGGCTGATGTTCGGAGGGGAAAATGTTATATACATTTAAAATATGAGCAAAGCACAAAACACTAAACTTGGTCACGGTATTTATCTGACAAAATTATTAGCAGAATTTGTAATGTTTCATTGCATTATTATCACACATACGTACAACAATCGATTTCAAGCACAACTAACGATATGCTTATAACATCTTGAATAAATGTTAAAGTCCCCCTGTGGTGAAAGCTTTTAACATTGTTTATGTGTGTATGTAGTGTTTTTAATCTGCTTTAACACACACCGTGTGTGCGTTGATAAGTGGACAGCATTGCTGAGTATTTCCTCCTTAAAACTGCAGTGAACCAAAGACAGTCTCAAAAACACGCTTTGAAATCGCTGGTGTTTCTGACGTCACAAACCACCTTGTAACCAATCAGATCAACGTGTGATCGACCACCAGTGGATCTCTGAGTGAGTGAGTGGAGGCGGGGCTCATTTGCATATTCATAGAACCAGATGCAAGACAACAAAATTCTTCTGAAACACAGAATTATCATCAAAAAAAACACACAACTATTATGACATGTAAATCCGTTTCTATTACTAGAGTGCCGTATTCGAGCCATGCGCTGTGTTTGGATCTGTAATCTCACAGCAGTTCAAACTGAAACTCTCATAATAAACTATTTTGCAGGAAATATTTTTCATTATTTAAGAAATAATCACAGCAGTGACCTGAACTCTCTAAGTTACTTTCCAGATTAAAGTAGGAAACGACTTGTTGTTAACGACCCCCAACTTGTCTTCCAGATGCGTCTGTCGCATGCAGACGAAAACCCTGTGCCTCATGGCCGACCTTCACAGCACTGCATCCCCGAAACTGTCCCACATCTGTCTGAGCGTGCCCAGCAGGACACACTGCTACTGTACACACACTGGTCATTAACAGAGAACGCACTCCCACGACACACACCTGGCTCCACTCCACCAGGTGCTCCTTCTCTTTCTGCAGCGTCTGAAGCCGGGCGCTCTTCTGGACGAGGTCCTCGGACAGCTTCCTCACCGCAGCGTCTGCCGACTGAACACAGGCGGAGAAAACATGAGCATCATAAACATGTGCAGGGAGGAGAAATCGCAAGTCACAATGAGAGAAACACATTTGCAATTGGAGAATTAAATTCGCGATTATGGGAATTAAAGTCACAATTACGAGTAATAAAGTCACAATTACGAGTAATAAAGTCACAATTACGAGTAATAAAGTCGGAATTAAAGAAATTTTGAGCAATAAAGTCCTAATATGAGAATTAAAGTCAAAATTACGAGTAATAAAGTCGGAATTATTAGTAATAAAGTCGCAATTAAAGAAATTTTGAGCAATAAAGTCCTAATATGAGAATTAAAGTCACAATTACGAGTAATAAAGTCGTAATTATTAGTAATAAAGTCGGAATTAAAGAAATTGAGCAATAAAGTCCTAATATGAGAAATAAAGTCACAATTACAAGTAATAAAGTCGCAATTACGAGTAATAAAGTCGCAATTACGAGTAATAATGTCGGAATTACGAGTAATAAAGTCGCAATTAAAGAAATTTTGAGCAATAAAGTCCTAATATGAGAATTAAAGTCACAATTACGAGTAATAAAGTCGCAATTACGAGTAATAATGTCGGAATTACGAGTAATAAAGTCGCAATTAAAGAAATTGAGCAATAAAGTCCTAATATGAGAATTAGTCACAATTATGAGTAATAAAGTGGCAATTAGGAGTAATAAAGTCAGAATTACGAGTAATAAAGTCGCAATTATGAGTAATAAAGTTGGAATTACGAGTAATAAAGTCAGAATTACGAGTAATAAAGTTGCAATTAAAGAAATTTTGAGCAATAAAGTCCTAATATGAGAATTAAAGTCACAATTACGAGTAATAAAGTTGCAATTAAGAGTAATAAAGTCGCAATTACCGAGTAATAATGACGCAATTAT
The DNA here is from genome assembly GCF_016745375.1 of Pimephales promelas. Next base: position 3,255,974 of record NW_024121688.1, on the reverse strand, counting down.
GAGTAATAAAGTCGCAATTACGAGTAATAATGACGCAATTACGAGTAATAAAGTTGCAATTAAAGAAATTTTGAGCAATAGTCCTAATATGAGAATTAAAGTCGCAATTAAGAGTAATAAAGTTGCACTTACGAGCAATAAAGTCGCAATTGAGTAATAAAGTCGCAATTATGAGTAATAAAGTTGGAATTACGAGTAATAAAGTCGCAATTAAAGAAATTGAGAAATAAATTCCTAATATGAGAATTAAAGTCACAATTACGAGTAATAAAGTCGCAATTACGAGTAATAAAGTCGCAATTACGAGTAATAAAGTCGCAATTAAAGAAATTGAGAAATAAATTCCTAATATGATGATTTCCATGATGTTCTAATATGAGAAATAAAGTCACAATTACAAGAAATAGTAACAATTATGAGAAATATTCATAAATATGAAAAATAGCCACAGTTATAAGAAATAAAGTCCGAATTACCATTCTAGATATAGTTGCCATCATGACAAATAAAGTTCTAATATGAGAAATAAAGTCACAATTACAAGAAATAGTCGCAATAACAAGAAATAAAGTCTCAATTATTAGAAATAGTCACAGTTATTAGAAATAGTTGCAATTACAAGAAATTGTTGAAAATACAAGAAAACATCGCAAAATAGTCACAATTACAAGCAATGAAATCAATCATAAGAAGGTCACAATTATGAGAAAAAGACACAATTAAACTAAATAAAGTCACACAATTACAAGAAATCGTCCCAACTACAAGAAATAAAACCACAATGACCAGAAATTGTCATAATTGGGAGAAATAAACTCACAATTACAAGTAATAAAGTCTCAATATGAAAAGTTTCATCAAAAAAAGAAAAGGCTCACACTGACTTTGTATGTGGCAGATGTGATTTGTTTCAAGAACGACATGAGGGACTAATATAGGACGAGCGTGTGTGTGTATGTGTGTGTGTGTGTGTGTGTGTGTGTGTCGGAGCTTTGAGAAGCAGATGTAGAGCAGAAGGGTAGAGAAGCTCCTCGAATACTTTCATCCTTATACACAGCTGTCATTTCACTTCCCTCTGAACTCAAACACACATAAACGAGGAGTATCTCCACTCCAAACATCTGCAGTTACTGTAAATTGTTGAGAGATGAGACGCGATCAGAGTTGGGAGAATGATGGCCTGCATGCGAGCTGTAATTGAAAGGTAGCACACCTAGCTTGAATTACAAGTCAGCACTGCTTTATGCTTTAAGTGCAGTCAACGCAACAATTATGATGATCATGTCACAATGCTTAAGGAACTTATTATATTTTTGAACATTTCAAGGGTTTTGTTTTCAATTTAGAAACTATGAATGTCATGTTGTTAATTTAGCTATTTGTGTGTGAGTTGAGGTCACACGTGAAGTCAGACACAGTGTTGCTATGAAAACACATGGACTACAAACGCTTTCCAGTTGAAGAGTAAAAGACGAGCTGTACAGGTCTGGGCTTGTGTTACCGTTACCGCCAGCATCTATATATCGTACAAACACCAACTAAAGGATCCTGACACCGGCTGTCAGAACAACCCTCACCCACGGTAATATTACGCCAAATTTCAAATGTGAATTGTAAGATGTTGTAAGAACTGTAAGTGATTATATGATATAAAGACTCAATAACAAAAAATAAAGTTGCATTTAATAAATAGTTACAGTTAGAAGTCACATTTGTAAGATAAAAAATGAGCAATTATGAGAAGTAATTGTAAAATATAGTCACTTTTTTTACTTGAAGATTCCTTAAAGTTTCCATGATGTTTCCAAATGCATATTTTTGCATGCAAGTTTTAAAGAAAATAAATGATTCCTTATTATCTGAAGTTAAAATCTAGATTAGTCCCAAGTTCCAACAAAAAAGTGTAGCACATCAGCTCCAAAACATGAATTACACTGATATTGTCCAGACTACTAATGAAGCATGATTTAGCACAGTGGAAAAACCTGGTCAGTGAGAGCAGGGGTCAAACGCGTGTGCGCCTCCTCAGCCGTACCTGCTTGCCCTTCTCCACTGAAGCCAGTGTGTTCTCCAGCTCCTCCAGACGCTCCTCCAGACGCTCGGCCCGCCGGAGGCTCTCCTGCTCCTGCAGAACGAGAGGCAATGATGAGTCTCACACTGCACAGCGCACTCGACCTCAGGGAACACCTCCACAGGCGGACGACAGCAGCAGACGAGCTTTCACAGCCGTCCTGTGACCTGAACACTGAGGCTTCTGCCGCAGGATCCGGACCACATTATTCACAATTATTTGACTTGCAGAATTATTTTCGTAATCGTCACAATTCAAGATAAACGTTTGCAATTTTTAAAAAATACTTGCAATTATGAGAAATGAAGTAGCATTTACGCAATATAAAGTTGTGATTAAAAAAAAGTTCCAATTATGAGAAATAGTCACAATTACAGGAAAAAAAGATGAAATTATGAGAAATATAGCCATAATTACGAGTAACCGTGATTATAAGAAATATAGTATCTCGAATATAGAACTCGATATTATGAGAAATAGATGCAATTATGAAAAATAGTCACAATTATGAAAAATATAGTCAATATTACGAGAAATAGATGCAATTATGAAAAATAGTCACAATTATGAGAAATATAGTCAATATTACGAGAAATAGATGCAATTATGAAAAATAGTCACAATTATGAAAAATAGTCACAATTACAAGAAATATAGCTGATATTACAAGAAATAGATGCAACTATAAAAAATAGTCACAATTACGAGAAATATCGTCAATATTACGAGAAACAGATGCAATTATGAAAAATAGTCACAATTACAAGAAATATAGTCAATATTACGAGAAATAGATGCAATTATGTAAAATAGTCACAATTACGAGAAATAGATGCAATTATGAAAAATAGTTACAATTACGAGAAATATAGTCGATATTACGAGAAATAGATGCAACTATGAAAAATAGTCACAATTACGAGAAATATAGTCAAAATTACGAGAAATAGATGCAATTATGAAAAATAGTTACAATTATGAAAAATAGTCACAATTACGAGAAATATAGTCACAATTACGAGAAATAGATGCAATTATGAAAAATAGTCACAATTACGAGAAATAGATGCAATTATGAAAAATAGTCACAATTACGAGAAATATAGTCGATATTACGAGAAATAGATGCAACTATGAAAAATAGTCACAATTATGAAAAATATAGTCAATATTACAAGAAATAGATGCATTTATGAAAAATAGTCACAATTACGAGAAATATAGTCGATATTACGAGAAATAGATGCAACTATGAAAAATAGTCACAATTACAAGAAATATAGTCAATATTACAAGAAATAGATGCAATTATGAAAAATAGTCACAATTACGAGAAATATAGTCGATATTACGAGAAATAGATGCAACTATGAAAAATAGTCACAATTACAAGAAATATAGTCAATATTACAAGAAATAGATGCAATTATGAAAAATAGTCACAATTACAAGAAATATAGTCAATATTACAAGAAATAGATGCAATTATGAAAAATAGTCACAATTACGAGAAATACAGTCAATATTACGAGAAATAGATGCAATTATGAAAAATAATCACAATTACAATAAATATAGTCAATATTACGAGAAATAGATGGAATTATGAAAAATAGTCACAATTATGAAAAATAGTCACAATTACGAAAAAATATAGTCGATATTATGAGAAATAGATGCAATTATGAAAAATAGTCACAATTATGAAAAAGTCACAATTACGAGAAATATAGTCAATATTACGAGAAATAGATGCAATCATGAAAAATAGTTACAATTACGAGAAATATAGTCAATATTACGAGTAATAGATGCAATTATGAAAAATAGTCACAATTACGAGAAATAGAGGCTATTATGAAAAATAGTCACAATTACAAGAAATATAGTTAATATTACGAGAAATAGACGCAATTATGAAAAATAGTCACAATTACAAAAAATATAGTTGATATTACGAGAAATATATGCAATTATGAGAAATAGTCACAATTGCAAAAAATATAGTTGCAATTAAAAGAAAGTCGTCACAATTATGAGAAATAAAGTCGCAATTATGAGAGATGGTCACAAGAAAAATTGTTCCAATTAAAAGAAATGGAAGCAATTATGAGAAATAAAGATGCAATTAAAAGAAATACACAATTAGAAGAAATATAGTTGCAAATACAATTACGAGAAATACAGTCACAATTAAAAGAAATATAGTTGCAAATTCAAGAAATATAGTTGCAATTACAAGAAATAAAACTGCAATTACAAGTAATAGTAACAATTACAAAAAAAATTGTCACAATTAAAAGAAACGTAGTCAACATTACGAGAAATAAATCTGCAAAGTTAAAAAATTGCCAATATGACAAATAAAGTTTATAAGAAATAAAGTGACCTTCTCCAGCAGCCTCAGACGACACACACTCAGAGGGTCACGACAGCGAAAAGAGCAACAAAACCCCTGGCATCCAGCAGCTGATGTTTGTCCTGTGATCTGAAGACTTCTACAAGCATGAGGAGGACAAAACGATCTTCTCTCAGCGAAGCGGATCATTTACCAAACTAGTCCCAACAGGACATAAAAAGCTCTGCTTTCTGATCTCTCCTCAGAAACGTGTCATCATGACTAAAGTATCTGCACCAAGTTAAAAACACACAAATATGAGGGTCACTGGATGCCTCATGCATGATTTTTCCATAAATGTGTTTATTGTGCTCTGAATTCAATCACCCTGACAAGTGCCCCCACTCATACGTGTTTGACTAGCTAGTAAATCTGTTTATAACACTGTGAGAGACACAACCCCAATGGTTGAATATTTGGATGCTTTATCATGTATAAAAGTGTTTTTCACATTCTGTTTCTAATGCCATTTGTTAAGTGTGTGCTTAATAGATATTTGTCGAGAACCTGCAAAATGCACACATTATAGAAATAGGCGTAATATGGTGTGGGTTGATGCATTCATCAAACCCAGTGCATAGACACCCTGATCCACTTGCAAACAGTAATTAGTGGTTTTTGCCAAGGCACCGCTGGGATTTCCACCTGGCGGATGATAAAACGTTCGAGACTTAGTTTGAAGGAGTGACTCTAGGGAATATCACACTTGGGAGTGCGCTCTTTTGACTTTTACCAATAAAGACTGTCCTATCAATGTCCTAACAACTGCATAGCAACCAATGAACCACCCTGAACGCTTTAACAACTACACACAAGCATTGTGAAGCTCACATTCAGTTTGAGCAATTCTGAAATGATGCACTTACTCTTCAACACAAGTGATCTAGAAATGCAAGGATACAATTACAACATTCAAATGCATTCATTTATCTAACGCAACTCAACAGTGAAGTAAGGTAAGCATTCACAGGTAGGCGTTCTCTGGGAATCAAACCCATGACTTTGGCGTACTCGGCACCATAAACATGCATTACCAGAACACACACACACACACACAGTACCTGATGGAGTGGGACTGACGTGGTGAAACTGTCCCAATCCAGATCCTCATGCTCAGCTTCTACAGATGAAACCTGACAAACTCCATCCATCTCTGCGAGACGGCAGTGATTTGCTCAGACGGGACGCGTCTCCAACAGCTGGAGGAACAGCACAGGAGGCGTCCAGCTGTTGGAGACCTAACTCATCCAGAAGTCCTGAGCGGCGCTGTTGTTTGGGCCGAGGTGTAGAATAACAAATGGTGTGATGTCACTATCGGGCTTGTGTTATTCGCAAGATTAAAGTGAATGAACGAGAAACAGCGCGGACAAATATCTGTGGTCTCTCTCGTGCATTTACTTAAAATAACAATCCATGCCCACAGTCTGGAAAATGTCTGTGAGTGTCAGGAGAACAAAGCTATAATCTATGTACAAATCTGTTTGCCATTCATTTTCTACATGAATCACCAGACAAAACAGTCGAAGCCCTCAGACATCAACCATCTACATCTGCAGGTGAAGCCAGAACCATTACTGGCAGACGGAGATCATATCTCCACAGGTGTGACTGAATCAACGCATGTAATCTACGCTGTATGTAACGTTATTGATGAATTGCTTTCCCAACGACATACCAATACGTGTGACGGAGGGCCTACACACACTCTATGCACTGGCTGAGACTGCGTAGACGTCCAGACTAAATAATGGCGAGCATTATGACATAAATTATAACCAAACAATCTTGTTTTTTTCTTGTGCTTGTTTATAGTATGACAACTGTTGAGAAGGGAGTGCGGAAAAACACCAAAACTACACTGAGGTTTGATGACAGACAGTTAGCAATGTGGTTTCGTGGCACGACACGACAGACTCGTTAAAGGCAGGGTAGGTGAGTTTGAGAAACTAGCAGAAAACTGCTGATTTTGAGAGTATCCACCAGAGAAACTGCCACCCCTCCCTGCTGGGCTCCTTCCAAAGCCCCGCCCCCAGAACACATGAGCGCATGATGCGACCGAGAGGGGAGGAGCATGGAGTGACATCATGTGTTTGCCTTGTTTGCCTGCGCTGACTGTATATGCAGGTACAGGTGCTACTGGGAATTTGGACTGCTCTTTCTCCACCATAATTGTGAGACTTCTTACAGTAGCTTCCGGCCCGTAAGTGCCTCTCCTCTTCCGAATTGAGCGAGTCAACCGGGTGCACGCAAGTGGGCGGCTCATGCAGGAGCAGCGGTGGTAGCCATGGTAGCGGAATTCTGGGTTTACATCTCTCAAACCTGATCTTTTCCTTGAAATTTTGGGTTTACATCTCTCAATACTGCTATTTTCCTTGGAACTCTGGGTTTACTTTTCTAAGTCCTGACCTTTTCCTTGGAATTCTTGGTATACATCTCTCAATCCTGACATTTTCCTTGGAATTTTGAGTTTACATCTCTCAATACTGATATTTTCCTTGGAATTCTGGGTTATATCTCTCAATCCTGACATTTTCCTTGGAATTTTGAGTTTACATCTCTCAATACTGATATTTTCCTTGGAATTCTGGGTTATATCTCTCAATCCTGATATTTTCCTTGGAATTCTGGGTTTACTTTTCTCAATCCTGAGTTTTTTTTCCTCTGAATTCTGGATTTATATTTTGAAATTCTGATATTTTTCTTGGAATTTTGGGTTTACATCTCTCAATCCTGACCCTTTCCTTGGAATTCTGCATTTACATCTCTCAATCCTCACATTTCCTTGAAATTCTAGGTTTACATCTCTCAATCCTGAAATTTTCCTTGGAATTCTGCATTTACATCTCTCAATCCTGACATTTTCCTTGGAATTCTGGGTTTACTTTTCTAAATCCTGACCTTTTCCTTGGAATTCTGCGTTTACATGTCTCAATACTGATATTTTCCTTGGAATTCTGGGTTAATAGCTCTCAATCCTGAAATTTTCCTTGGATTTCTGGGTTATATCTCTCAATCCTGATATTTTCCTTGGAATTCTGGGTTTACATCTCTCAATCCTGAAATTTTCCTTGGAATTCTGCATTTACATCTCTCAATTCTGACATTTTCCTTGGAAATCTAGGTTTACATCTCTCAATCCTGACCCTTTTCTTGGAATTCTGCATTTACATGTCTCAATCCTGATATTTTCCTTGGACTTCTGCATTTACATCTCTCAATTCTGACATTTTCCTTGGAATTCTGGGTTTACATCTCTCAATTCTGACATTTTCCTTGGAATTCTGGGTTTACATCTCTCAATTCTGACATTTTCCTTGGAATTCTGGGTTTACATCTCTCAATTCTGACATTTTCCTTGGAATTCTGGGTTTACATCTCTCAATTCTGACATTTTCCTTGGAATTCTGGGTTTACATCTCTCAATTCTGACATTTTCCTTGGAATTCTGCATTTACATCTCTCAATCCTGACATTTTCCTTGGAATTCTGGGTTTACTTTTCTAAATCCTGACCTTTTCCTTGGAATTCTGCGTTTACATGTCTCAATACTGATATTTTCCTTGGAATTCTGGGTTAATAGCTCTCAATCCTGAAATTTTCCTTGGATTTCTGGGTTATATCTCTCAATCCTGATATTTTTCTTGGAATTCTGGGTTTACTTTTCTCAATCCTGATATTTTTCCTCCGAATTCTAGTTTTATATCTGTCAATTCGGACCTTTTCCTTGGAATTCTGCGTTTACATCTCTCAATCCTGACATTTTCCTTGATATTCTGGGTTACCATCTCTCAATACTGAGTTTTTTCCTCTGAATTCTGGGTTTACATCTCTCAATCCTGACCTCTTCCTTGGAATTATGAGTTTATATCTAGAAATTGTGTTTTTTTCTCTGAATTTTGAGTCTAGACTGCACAACTGCAAGATCTAAACTCACAATTATGAGAAAAAAGTTAAAACCTTTGAGATTATATTTCAACAAGTTTTTATTTAGTGGCAGAAATAAGCTTCCACACTTAATGAAGTAGCTGCGACGGTATTTCTGAATTCTCAAGACTAAATTCAAAAGTTTATGACAAGAATCAAAGAGAAAGATGAGAGAGACGGCCATGAATCTGGAAATGCTGAAACGGCTGTTTAGATCTGCACTCGTTCTGATCATTTGGAAGTTATTGGTGATATTAATAATAGACTCCAGTCCATCAAAAAGTAGAAGAAAAAACTTTTCTAACTCTTGAGTCACACAAAAAGATCTGTTCTCATGCCAGTGCATTAAATGTGATATTAAAAATGTCAAGTGTGGTTTTAAAAGAATGTACTCTCCGATAAGACCCAATGAATCTCCTGCATCTAACCCAGTAATCAGCGGCTGTGAGCTGACAGAGGGACGGATGGAGTACGGTTGTGTGGATCTGGGTCTGGTGTAATTACAGCAGAGATGGGGAAGGACTCGGGAGGGACACAAAGAGGGCCCATTTTCCAAGAACACTGGAAATCAGATCAGCAAGATCAGCCAGAATAACCTTACACAGGGTCAAATGCATGATTCATAATCACCTGGCATTAAATCATGCACTATATCAGCATTTGTTCAGTTAACACTGTGGCATCCAGTTTGTGTTAAATTGATATTCCTACACATAGAACAGGACAAAACTCTGACCCTTTCTGACGGCTATCCAAAAATACAGTAAAAAAAAATAAAAGTTTGTCATCTTGAGCCAAACACTGGCGCCGTGAACTCGGACCAGGGAGCATTTTATTCATTATTTTACTCTTTATTAGCAGCTAAAGGTACAGAAAAGTCAAAAGACACCTTTCATATCCAGTAAAAAAATAATGAAGAATAAACTTGTTGGCAAAGAATGATTCTAAATACCTCCTATAACCCGATGACACACACAGTATTATGAAGACATTAATGATTGTATCGATGTCTCCAAAAATATCAGATCATTTGACCCATGTCTGACAAGGCAAGATCAGTTGTAGGCTGAAAAATGTGTGGCGCGTGAATGATTCAATGACTCATTTAAAGACTTCACTTGTTTCATTACTAGATGAATCTGTGTTTACGAACAAATCTCTTGAATGAATGAATGAATGAATGAATGAATGAATGAATGAATGAATGAATGAATGATTCAATGACAAATAGATTTTGAACAGTCTCTTGTCTCCACCTACTGGTGTAATTATGTAATTGCTGCAATCTTTATTTGAAGTGTCAAGTTACTTTTAAAAGGTGATTTGCTCTATTTTGATCACTTCCGTAGACATCACATGTCCAAACTATAAAGTTTTACCCCAGTGCTTATGTGATCATTTATGCCAATCACTGTCATTTAGGAACAAGATCATGTGGGTCTTTGAATCGAAATCACAATCTTTTAACGATTAATCGTGCACCTCTAATTAAAAATGAATGATATATACACACAAACACACTGGAAGAGTCAAGCTTGGCTACAAACTTTAAAGGTCCCTGCATAAATACACTTATAAGCACACTTGTTCACTCCATCCAAGCCGCAATACAGTGATTTACTGAAAGGAAGAGAAGCGCATGAGAGAATGAGCGTCTGCTAAAGCAATCACAGCTCACATCTTCCTCTACCTCGGCCGAGCTGCAGCGTGGCAATATCAGCCCAGACCCAGACACACTTCTCCACCCAGCGGGCCACACAACATCTGTAGCTCGAATACTAGTGTCGCACAATCACGTCTCTCCATCACAACGAGAACGAACCACCAGAGCTCAGTCAACACACAAAAACAGCTCACAGACGGACGGCGGATCTTTGCTGAATAACTCAGTCCATGAAACCATATTATTATGCACTGTAAACTGTCTACCAGCAGAGTAATAAATAACCACCTTAATATGAAACAGCAGGAATAAAACCATATCGAGCCAGAGTCCAAGTCTCTGAGCGCACTGGAAATACACATTTACAAAAGACAAACAAAAGATTTAAGACTTTAAAAAAAAATGCAATTTGTGATGTAAATATTTCAGATTCTGCATTGTAACTTCAAGGTCACTAATCTGTATAGATATTTATAGAAAGCATGTGCATTTAAGTGGAAAAATGTTAAACAGAAGCATTAGACAATAATCTGATCATTTATAACAAATATTTAATTCACTATATTTTTCACTCGAGAAGCATGTGCATTAAAGTATAAAATGCAAAAACAGATGCATTTTCACTTGTGCTCTAGACACTATTATGATCATTTCTAATATTATTTCTAATAAATGTATAATGCATTATATTTATCACTCGAGATGCATGTGCATTAAAGTATAAAATGAAACCAGACGTATTTCCAGCAGAAGTGCCAGACGCGACTCCTGACACACACACACACACACACACACACACCTGCACCGCCAGCTCCTGCTTCTCCCCCTCCAGCTGCCGGACTCGGGACAGCAAGCGCTGGTTCTGCTCGACGGCGTTCTTCAGCTCGTCTCGGTCCCTCATGGCGCTCTGGTGTCGGAGCTTCAGTGGATGAACCTGAGCGAAGGAGAGAGAGTTTCTTCAGTCTCAGCTCCTCCTGCGTCCCACTGTAACCAGCACTGAACTCACTCCCGCGTCCCACTGTAACCAGCACTGAACTCACTCCCGCGTCCCACTGTAACCAGCACTGAACTCACTCCCGCGTCCCACTGTAACCAGCACTGAACTCACTCCCGCGTCCCACTGTAACCAGCACTGAACTCACTCCCGCGTCCCACTGTAACCAGCACCGAACTCACTCCCGCGTCCCACTGTAACCAGCACTGAACTCACTCCCGCGTCCCACTGTAACCAGCACCGAACTCACTCAAGCCGGACTTCTCTTTTGGAAACTGTGTTAAATTATTGTCCTGTTATCTCTGTAAAGCTGCTCTGAAACGCTCAAACACACACACGTGACCAGTGTTGGGTAAGTCACTCTAAAAAAAGTAACTAATTACTAGTTACTAATTACCTCTTCAACAGTGTAATCAGATTACTGTACTAATTACTCTCTCTAAAAAGTATTTAATTACTTTTAATTACTAATTACTTTCAAAATCCCATATCAATCTCAACCAGCCGAATAATACAAGGATAGACAAGAATCTGTTTTAATTTTTTCAAATAAATACTATAAAATTGCATGAATTATCCTTAAACTGACCAAGGTGGAGAAGGTTACATTATAAAAACATACTTTTTAGCATCAGACAATACATTTTGATGTTAAACCCACTATTGTTTTATGTCTGATCTCATGACATTTCACACTTTTTTGCACATATTTTACAATAATTCATACGCATTTGTACGAGTGCGGTCGTATTTAGATTCCTCATAAAATGCATAAGAATCGCTGTGAGATCGGATTGATCTATACACATTATTTACCTCAATTACATCAGAAGTAACTGTAATTAAATTACAGATAAATGAAGAGTAATCCCTTACTTTACATTTTAAATTACAATAACTAATTACTTACACCCAAAACTGCCCGTGACACACACACACACACACTCAAAAAAAAAACAATGAAAAAACAGTCACACTTTACAATAAGCTTCATTAGTTAACATTATCTTATTAACATGAGCAATGCATTTGTTACAGTATTTATTAATCTTTGTTAATGTTAGTTAATAATAATCCAGCTGTTCTTTGTTAGTTCACAGTGCAGTAACTAATGTTAACTAACACAACCTTTGATTTTAATAATGTATTAGAAAATGTTAAAATTAATATGAACTAAGATTACTAAATGCTGAAGTATTGTTCATTATTAGCTCATTATCTAAGGTATTTAACTAATGCTGACTATTCTAAACTGCATTAAGCAGAAGAGTTCAAGTTAAGTCTGTTCAAGTTCAATTCATATTCATATATAGACTTGTTTTGAAATTCAAGGAGGTTGTCATCATTAAATAACAGGAGGTTGACCAGATAGCAGCAGTGTCGGCTCAGATCCGGCCCACATCTGGTACGCGCTGGATCCACATGTACCGGGTCTGGGCCGACACTGTCTGGGTCTGGATACTGTAAATGCTGTGCCGTAGCAGTGATCTCTGTGTCTGCCATTATAAAGCAGTCAGGTGATGTTTACATTATATACAAATTCATTTCTCTTAGCCGAGGTTAAAGTCACCCGTCAATCATTTTATCCCTTAAAACTCATCTTTGACCACCAAAATAACATATTTAAACGTTCTTGAAAAACGTCTTCATGTCTTAAAATATCTTGAACGTAACTCGAGACCCTCGCCTCATTTAGTATGTGTGGTTCTATGAATATGCAAATAAGCCCCGCCTCCACTCACTCACTCACTCACTCACTCAGAGATCCACAGGTTGACGATCACTCGTTGATCTGATTGGTTACAAGGTGGTATGTGACGTCAGAAACGCCAGCGATTTCAAAGCGTGTTTTTGAGACTGTCTTTGGTGGTTTAAAGGAGGAAATACTCAGCAATGCTGTCCACTTATCAACTTACACATGGATTGTCTTAAAGCATGTTAAAATTGACACATAAACAACATTAAAAGCTGGATTTTCAACACAGGGGGACTTTAAAGCTTTTTAAACATTCTAAGATTTTATAAGCAAATGATAACGAGGGCACAAACTGTCAATCTAAACATCATCAATAGTTCAATAAACAAGAGGTTAATATTGATTAACTTACATTTTTTGGACACAACATAGACGGATATTGTTGCATCATCTCCAACGAAATAGTTCCAAACGAAGCGAGACACGACGTTTCCTTCCTGAATGAGTCGATGCTTTTGAACGAGTCGGTTAGTGAATGATTCAAAGACTCGCTCGCTCGTGCGGAATCGCTCCACTAAAGTCTCTATCGCCACCTACTGACTCTGGCAGCTCATCTTCTTCTTCTTCTTCTTCTGTGATTTTTATTGGCAGTTTGCAAGCTATGTGCATTACCGCCATCTACTGGAATGGGTGTGATCACATTGGGAGAGAAAATTTAATAAATAAATAACAGAGAGTTAGAGCCCAAGCTTCAGCTGGCGCTACGTGTTTAGCTCCTCCAGTTTCAACCTTGACTCAACCTCCATAGAAAATAAAATAAAACTAAAATAAACACTAAGACTAAATTCTTTTTGCTAACTGTGTTCTTTTAAGAAATTCTATCACTGCTTTTATTGTAGACTGTATCCCTGGTATTTTCAACAAGTTGCTTAAATTCTCTGGCAGCTCATGTTTGCTGGATTCTTTTTAGTGTTTTCTAGTATTTTAATGTGTTTCTTATATAGTTCATTCTTGCGTTTATCAGGGCTCTCATGTTGTATTATGATTTAATTCATTCACATTTGTTATATGTGTCAAGTCTGGCTTATATGCACATTTATATTTTTATTTTAGATGTAGGCTACAGAAATAGCTCATGCTGTGTTGCAAAATAAGATGGAAGATTTATATAGCCTATATAGAGGATATTTCACTACAATTATGTGTTTAGTTGCACAAGCATGTGATTACATTAGCTTGCCTTCAGAGTCTGATGAATATCATCATACGCATGTCATCATGAAAGCTGCACTGCTGTCAATCATTCTTCTCATCGCAATTTTTCAAGCTTCAACAAGCAATTCTGGAAGATTTCGAGTTTCTTGGATGGAAAACCAGATGTGAACTAATTTTCCAAAACATACTCAAAAGCTTTCAATAAGAAAGGAGGAATTTCTGCTGAAGCTTGAGCCAAAATGTCTGTGGAAAATTAAGAAAACAATCGCAGTCTTATCTCCGAAAAATCTGATGTATGATTGTAGACGTTATTAATGAGCCCGTTTAGACTCCAAACTCAAATTTATAACCTGTGACCCGAAAACAGCCTCTCAGCACACCTGTAATATCTGATATTCCGATGTGAACGGCTTCAGGCCTCACAGATAGTGTGTGTGGGTGTGTGTGTTTTTATGAGTCAGCTTGAGAGGAGCGATACGCCAGACCGGACTTTATCATGACTGCAAAACACACACACGACCAAACTGCGTTATATGTAAGATAATCCTCCATTTGCATTAAATACTGCCTTAAACACACACTCCAGACCAGATCACACACACACACACACACACACACAGAGAGAAGCACATGATCACCCGTGGCCCAATTCCATTATCCTGAGATTATGATTTGAGTGTCATCAGTTTCCCTCGTGGATAAGTGTGTGTTATCGGAGGTCACTTGAGCTAATTATACTGTGTGTTTGTGTGTTTGTGTGTTGTGATGAGAACACGGTTGAGCCTGTGCAAAATTAGCCATTTTGTGTCGAGTTCAGCAGAAAACAAGAGAGAGTTGTGGTGCGGTGTTTAGAGTCGGTTACGGAGAGTTGGATCAGGAGGAACTGGAAGTCTAATCCTCATCCTGTCAAAGAAACTTACTCTAATGTTTTACACATTTGCTGAAGAGCTGCGGATTACCCAGCATGCTCTCTGTGTCTTCCATTATTAGAGTCCGTTCCACAGATTTACATCAAGAATCTTTGAAACACTGAGTGTGAAAACTAATGGATATTGAACGCATGGTGTGTTTTGTGGGATAGACGTGTGTGTGTGATGCAGATTACAGCGTCTGTCGCGACTCTTGCACTGAGATCAGATGTTTATACAGATATATGACATCATACATGTGTTACAGCACATCAAAGCCGCTCGCGATGTGTGTCACAGATGCTTTATGAGTGTGAGTGTGTGTGTGTGTGTGTGTGTGTGAGTGAGTCAGTGAGTGAGTGAGTCAGTGAGTGTGTGAGTCAGTGAGTGAGTCAGTGAGAGAGTCAGTGAGAGTGAGTCAGTGAGTGAGTGAGTGAGTGTGTGAGTCAGTGAGTGAGTGAGTGAGTCAGTGAGAGTGAGTCAGTGAGTGAGTGAGTGAGTAAGTGAGTCAGTGAGAGAGTGAGTCAGTGAGTGAGTCAGTGAGTGAGTGAGTCAGTCAGTGAGTGTGTGAGTCAGTGAGTGAGTCAGTCAGTGAGTGAGTGAGTCAGTGAGAGAGTGAGTCAGTGAGTGAGTGAGTCAGTGAGTGAGTGAGTCAGTGAGTGAGTGAGTGTGTGTGTGAGTGAGTGAGTGTGTGAGTGAGTCAGTAAGTGAGTGAGTGAGTCAGTGAGTGAGTGAGTAAGTGAGTCAGTGAGAGAGTGAGTCAGTCAGTGAGTGAGTGAGTGAGTCAGTGAGGGAGTGAGGGAGTGAGTAAGTGAGTCAGTGAGAGAGTGAGTCAGTCAGTGAGTGAGTGAGTCAGTGAGTGTGTGAGTCAGTGAGTGTGTGAGTCAGTGAGTGAGTCAGTGAGTGGATGAGTGAGTCAGTGAGTGAGTGAGTAAGTGAGTCAGTGAGAGAGTGAGTCAGTCAGTGAGTGAGTGAGTCAGTGAGTGTGTGAGTCAGTGAGTGTGTGAGTCAGTGAGTGAGTCAGTGAGTGGATGAGTGAGTCAGTGAGTGAGTGAGTAAGTGTGTCAGTGAGAGAGTGAGTCAGTCAGTGAGTGAGTGAGTCAGTGAGTGTGTGAGTCAGTGAGTGAGTCAGTGAGTGGATCAGTGAGTGAGTGAGTAAGTGAGTCAGTGAGAGAGTGAGTCAGTCAGTGAGTGAGTGAGTCAGTGAGTGTGTGAGTCAGTGAGTGTGTGAGTCAGTGAGTGAGTCAGTGAGTGGATGAGTGAGTCAGTGAGTGAGTGAGTGAGTGAGTCAGTGAGTGAATGAGTGAGTGAGTGAGTGAGTCAGTGAGTGAGTGAGTCAGTAAGTGAGTGAGTGAGTGAGTCAGTGAGTGAGTGAGTGAGTGAGTGAGTGAGTCAGTGAGTGAGTGAGTGAGTGAGTCAGTGAGTGAGTGAGTCAGTGAGTGAGTGAGTCAGTGAGTGAGTCAGTGAGTGAGTGAGTCAGTGAGAGAGTGAGTGAGTGAGTCAGTGAGTGAGTGAGTCAGTGAGTCAGTGTGTGAGTCAGTGAGTGAGTGAGTCAGTGAGTGAGTCAGTGAGTGTGTGAGTGAGTGAGTCAGTGAGTGAGTGAGTGAGTGAGTCAGTGAGTGAGTGAGTCAGTGAGTGAGTGAGTCAGTGTGTGAGTCAGTGAGTGAGTGAGTCAGTGAGTGAGTGAGTCAGTGAGTGTGTGAGTGAGTGTGTGAGTGAGTGAGTCAGTGAGTGAGTGTGTGAGTGAGTCAGTGAGTGAGTGAGTCAGTAAGTGAGTGAGTGAGTGTGTGAGTGAGTCAGTGAGTGAGTGAGTCAGTGAATGAGTGAGTGAGTGAGTCAGTGAGAGAGTGAGTGAGAGAGAGAGAGAGAGAGAGAGAGTGTGTGTGACGGTGTGTGAGAGTGAGGTGGACATGAAGTTGTTAAGTTACTAATAGTCAGTAGAATGAATGTCTGTTGAGGAGCATCACAATAAAGAGTTAGCCGATCATCCACAGTCAGTCTCTAATCCTCCACGGAGAGAGAGAGAGATAGAGAGAGAGAGAGAGAGAGAGAGAGAGAGAGAGAGAGAGAGAGAGAGAGAGAGAGAGAGTGGACATGCGGCTGCAGTTACTGATAGTGTTCAAGGAGCATCAAAATAAAGGTCAAAGGATTTTAAAAGTGTGTTAAATAAATAACAACAACTGAACACAAAACTGGAACCTCTACAATCTCGAAAATCACTATGAGCCTGAAATCTGTGTGTGTGTGTGTGTGTGTGTGTGTGTGTGTGTGTGTGTGTGTGTGTGTGTGTGTGTGTGTGTAAAGTCTTACGTGTGCCAGTGGTTTGCTGTGGATGGCGATGATGGGACGGCACTGGTGGAAGTCAGTCTGGATCACACACACTTTCTTCTCCATCCTCAACACAAGCACACACTGCCCATCCCGCGGAGTGTGAGGCGCCTGTTACCTGAGACTGAGCCGCAACACACACACACACACACACACACACACACACACACACACACACACACGTGTGCACTCGCTCGGAGGGGGAGGAACTAGAGCAAGAAAACATCCAGACTCCCTCAAACTTGTCACACACACAAACTCTCTCTCTCTCTCTCTCTCTCTCACACACACAAACTTTCTCTCTCTCTCTCTCTCTCTCTCTCTCACACACACAAACTTTCTCTCTCACACACACACAGTCACTCACACAAACTTTCTCTCTCCCTCTCTCTCTCTCACACACACACACACACACACACACACAAACCACTCAAATCTCTCTCTCACACACCCACTTTCTCTCTCTCTCACTCATAAATAAAAACACACACCGCTCCAAAGTTTAGAGTTTTAAAGGTGTTGTACTGACGCTCAGCAATGCGATATCATATTATAATCCTCCCTGAAACTGTAAATAACTCACATTACACACTCTTCAATGAATCAGTATCCGCCATCACAGAACTGGTTTGTTCATCCTGATGGATAATCTCATCCCAGTATACAGCGCTTGTGTTAGAGCAGACTGGGGCAAGTTGTCACAAACTCATCAACAATTTCATCAACATTCACTTCATAAATATCTTAAATTTTAATATTTCCCTCCACAGAGATATAAACCAGACGTGTGTGTGTGTGTGTGTGTGTGTCAAAGATTGAACAGTCTTGTAAAGGTCAAGAATTCAGCCGCTCCCAGATCAGTGTGATGAATCTCCTGTGTGTGTGTGTGTGTGTGTGTGTGTTTACTCTGAGAGATTTATGGTTGAGATATTCTTCCACAACCCATCGCTCAGCTGAAATACCTTACTTAAACGAAATCTAAACACCAAAACAACAGGCAGAAATCAGTGTAAAGCGGTTTGGGAATATGTGTGTGTGCGTGTGTGTGTGTGACGTCGTCTCACGCTGAATTTGTTCAGATAATTCATATTAAACCATAACCAGTGTGAGGAATCGCAGAATCACACACACAGCTGCAGTTTTGGTCTATATAGCTAATGTTGCCCTTCATGACGACTATAAGACGGTGAGATCCGTTTAAATTATATTACAGTTCTTTCCGATCGCTAAATGTGGATGTGCTGATCTCAGTCCAGTCTGCAGTTCATGAGGACCAAACTCTAGTTCAGTGCTTCAACACAGCTTTCAAAACTCTACACACACTGGGGATTTACAGCACTTTGTTCAAATGCTAACACACACTATGACAAGCCGTTTTAACTTTTATTCATTTCCAGGATATGAATTGTTGATATCAATAATTGAATTGCTGATATCTGTAAGTGTATTTTCTCTAGTGAAATCTCACTGCCATTCAAAGTAGAAATATTTATATCTTTTACTAGTAGAAATATTTTTGATATCAATAATTACATTGTTCCTAGTAAAAATGTAAATTCCTGTTATCAATAATTAAATTGTCACTAGTTGAAATGTCTATTCTTGATATCAACAATTCAATTGAAATTTAAATTTTTGATATCTGAAAATGTATTTCTGATATCAATATAATTTCTGATATCTAAGGCTACGTTTACAAGGAAACGATTCTTTTTTTTTTTTTTTTTTATTAAATCTTAACAATACAAACAGTAAGACACAAATAAAGTCATTAATACAGAAAACACAATATTAAACAAAAACAGAGCCAGGGGAAGCTTCAAATAAATACATTAAAGAAAGAGCATAACTGAATGGTTTTAGCAGCCTTCTTATTTTGTGAATCATAAATGGATTTGATATACTGTTCCGTCTCCCTACCAAAAACAATAAAGGAAGGTTTTGAATTACTAAATTTGGCTTTGTGAAAATGATATTTCCCTAAAATTATCAATAGATTAATTAAGTATATTTCTTTTTGTTTTTTACCTTTGTCAGCATGGAGACCAAACAGCACATCCCTCCATAACAAAGAAAAATCAGCAATGAGTTTAATAGAAATATATCGAGACAGATCTTTCCAGAAACTGATGGTGTAGGGACATTGCCAGAACAGGTGTACCATTGTTTCAGGAACTAGACCACATAAAGAGCAGTCAACACAAATGTCAAGCTTAAACCTTAGAAGATATTGCTTAACAGGATAATACCTATGTATCATTTTGAAAGTGATTTCTCTTACTTTATTCGTAAGGAGGTATTTGTAAGGAAGGGTCCAAATAATCCCCCAATTCAGGTTATCAGCAAAGTTAGACCAATAGGGAACAACGTTAGGGATGCATGTGACATCTCTCTGGAATAAAGAGCGAATATTCCTATTATTATTCCTCGTTGTGATTGTGAAACAAATATTACCAACTGAGGTTAACTTTGGGTCCAAAGCTGGTAGGCAAACAGGTTTTCCAGACCTTTTTAAGAGAGTTAAGATACCAGAAGGGATGGCATCCATAACAATTGCGAACTCTCTTGGGGTGATCGGAATGCCAAAAATGCAAAGGAATTCAGAATAATTTAGCAATAAACCATTATCATTTAATAGTTGGGATACTAGAAAAATGTTATTATTAAACCAAGTTTTATAAAATAAGGATTTATTTTTGAATTTAATAAGCTGATTATTCCAGATGAAGCACCTATGTGGGGAGAAATTATGTTTGTAGATTAATGACCATGCTAAGAGCATTTGTTTATGGAATTTCGATAAAATTAGGGGAATTTTTTCTATTTTATAATCACATAAAAGTAAAAATTCTAGACCACCAACCTTAGAAAAAATATAATTAGGAATAAAATTCCAGGTAGATGTAGGATTTTTTAGAAAATGCTTTATCCAATTTATTTTAAAAGTATAATTGAGGGTTGTAAAATCAAGAAAGTTTAGACCACCACGTTCAAAAGTATTCATAATAACAGATTTTTTCACATAATGAGTCTTGTTTTTCCAAATAAAATTGAAAAGACACTTATCAATTGAATTACAAAGCTTTTTGTTGACAAATAAGGGGATAGCTGCATACGTAAGACGGGATAAACCTTCTGCCTTTGTCAACAAAACTCGTCCTTTCAAGGATAAATCCCTCTGCAGCCACTGATTTAACTTTTTCTTTGTCTTATCACTAATTGAATTAAAGTTTACAGAGCATCTTTCCTCCTCATTTTTCATTATAGTAATACCTAGATAAGTGATCTTATCTTTGATCGGTATGCTACAAATCTGGGAGGTATCGCTTTCTTTAAGGGAAAAAAGTTCACACTTCTTCAGATTTAAGCAAAGTCCAGAAGCTGCTGAAAATAACTCTATTGTTTTGATAGCGATTGGTACTTGTCTGGCATTTTTTAAAAATAATGTAGTATCATCTGCAAGTTGGGAGAGAATAACTTCTCTATCTGCAATTGAAATTCCTTTTAAAGCACTATTTTTAATATGGGTGGAAAGAAGTTGAGTACACAAAATGAATAGATAAGGGGAGGCAGGGCAGCCCTGTCGGATGCCTCTCTGCAGCTCAAATCTCGGTGATGTCCCACTTTTTAATTTGATAGAGCTATTGCCTTTGCAGTACAATGTTCTAACAGCATTACAAAAAAAATCCCCAAAACCAAATTTCTCAAGGGTTTTAAATATAAAATTATGCTCTACTGTGTCAAAGGCTTTATAAAAGTCTAAGAAAAAGATAAAGCTCTCATCAGGACATAAAAATGAATAATCAATTATATCTAAGACAAGCCGAATATTATTTGAGATGTGTCTATTACTCATGAAACCTGATTGGATTTCGTCAATAATAGGGTCTAAAACATTTTTTAAACGTTTTGCAATAATTGAGGCAAAAATTTTGTAGTCGGTGTTGAGTAAAGAGATAGGTCGCCAATTGTCTATAAACAGTGGATCCTTTTTAGGTTTGGGGATTAACGTAATTAAGCCTTGGGTCAGTGAGGGGGGTAAAAAACCTTTTTCAATACTTTCTAATATTACTTCAAGCAGAAAGGGCGCTAAGTCTTGTGTAAAAGCCTGATAAAATTCTGCAGACAGGCCATCAACTCCAGGAGATTTGTTATGTTTACAATGTTCAATTGCAAAAGTAATTTCCTTCAAAGTTATAGGGTCATCACAGAGTTTCCTATCATCTTGAGAGATTGGAGTGACGATCAGAGAGTTCAAGAAAGTAGTGGATGATTGATGGCAATATTTGGATTTGTATAGATTTCTATAGAATTCCGCACAGAAAACAGCTATACTTTTCGGATTATCAGTTACAGTATTATTAATATTAAGTTGCTGGATTAAATTAAGTTTCCCATGATATCTTTCTAAGCCGAAAAAATAGGCAGAGTTCTGCTCCCCTTCTTCAATCCACCTTTTTCTTGACCTTATAAAGGCACCTTTTGCTTTGTTGGAGTAAATCTCATTTAATTTAAGTTGTTCCGAAATTAAAGATAACCGTTCCTCTTCAGAAATATCTGCAGGATCCTTCTGGTAAAAGGTAAATATATTAGAGATCACTCTTTCTTCCTCCAATTTACGATTTTTAGATAACATACTACCATAATTCCTAAAATATTGGCCAGCTTTAAATTTCAGAAGTTCCCAATTGCTACCAAAAGCACCCTCGGACTTTGCTTTATTCCAGAATTTCAATATTAGTTTCTTAATGTCTGATTTAACCTCATCGCGTTTTAGAAGCGAACTGTTTAATTTCCAGTAGGCATTCCTACATCTTGAGGAAGGGGCAGATTGTAATGGGATAGATATGTAGACAGCATTATGATCTGTTAATGGGGTTGTTATGATATTAACTGAGATTTTGTCAATATTCAAATGATCAGAAACTAACCAATAGTCCAATCGTGAACGTCTGGTGGCACTTCTATTACTCCAAGTAAAAGCATTTATGTTAGGATTGTTAAATCTCCATACATCAACCAAATTAAATTTTTGCATAAATAAAGTTAAATTAGCATTTACTGCAGTGGAAACACGTGGAGGCCAACAGTCATTATTGTGATCCAGAATCATGTTAAAATCCCCCCCTATTACTATACCTGAATTTGGAAAGTTATTAAGGGAATTTTGTATATGCTTCTCTAAAGTTCCAAGCAATATGTCGTTCTCATGGTTAGAATTATAACCATATATGTTGATAACTATCAAAGTAAAATTTTCAATGGTTAATACTTGGAAAATAAAATGACCTGAAGTATCACTGACAGATAAAAGAACAGTTCCTGGAAAGTTGTATTTTAGAGTCGCAACACCAGCAGAATGTTCAGACCCGTGAGCCTGCCACAGATCATTTCCCCACTGGGATCTCCATAATCTACCATCTTCTGGAACTGAGTGTGACTCTTGAATGAAACAGAAATCGGATTTGTGCTGCTTGACAAACAAAAACAACGCCTTGTGCTTAACAATATTCCTTATCCCCCTGGCATTAAGAGTAATGATAGATAAAGACGTATTAACAACAACAAATAGAACAATGCAAAAAGTAAAGTTTGGATTGAATTAAACTTTAACCATACTGTAAGGAGCTGCACCACTTAACTGAAAGGTGCAAAACAAAACTTAGTGATACAGTGAAAACTAAGGAGATATCTAGGTTTTCAGACGACAACTTAACACAAAGTTATTAGCAATCAATAGACATAAAATGTTAGCCTACAGATTATTGCAAATAATTGAACAGGAGTAATAAAAGTTGTCTTGGAGGTATGTTAAGTTGAGTGTCATTAAAGTGCTCAAAATTCTTATAAAGTGCTCAATTTTTCCTTTAGAAAAACAAGTATTAGGGATATTATGGCTTAACTCGACTTAAGGCACATGTTAACAGGTGTGACGTTTACCACTTTCAGGTAACTGGAAAAAGTTCAGCCCCGTTGGCAAAAGCACGACCTCCCACGAAGTAAGCAGCCTTCCCTTGTTCTCGCGCTTTAGCCACCTGTGGCCATAACAGCATTCTTCGCTCTCTGACGGCTGGGGACAGGTCTTCGGCAAAACGTAGCTTGTTGTTCTGCAGGAAGGTGGACTTCTTCGCAGCCTTCCATACAGCGTCGCGGTAGATACGAGCACAAAACTGTAGAATTATCCCCCGAGGCTTGGTGGCACCTTTCTTTAGTTGTCCCAGACGATGCACTGAATCAATAACATCAGGGAGTTTGGCCTTGTGCTCCGGCAGGATAGACTGGCAGATGTGAATAACCTCTTGGCGGATGTTTTGATCTGCTACGTTTTCAGCCATACCGTAGAGACGCAGATTCCAACGTCGCGAATAATTTTCCAGCTCAGTGATTCGTTGTTCCAGAAGTATCGTCTTTTTCTCCGCCATGTTGACTCGGTCATCAATGTGTGTCACTTTACCTTTCACTTCCCGAATCTCAGCGCAGGCAAAATCAACAGTCTTCTTTAGCCCCTCAATCTTTAGAGTATTGTTGGAAATCATTTTCTCCATACTCTTTTCCAGAGAGTCGATTCTCGTGTTGAAGATGACTGAGATTCTCTGCACAATATCTTCACCGTCTAGATCCACGGAGCGCTGCGACTTCATCTTTTTTGGCGCGGGAGGTTTGGAGGGAGTTGAGGAAGGAGTTATGGGGAGAGAGGGGAAATCTGGGTCCCCGAGGGAGATCACCGGAACATCCGCCATACAGTAGTCGTGTAGGTTGTTCACAAGCGGATTGTCCATCGGTACCTGCATGCTGCTGACTGTAGTGGTTTGCTAGCTAGGTAAGCCGTTAGCCGAGGTTTACCTCACGTGTGACGTTAAGAGGCGAAAATTTTACACGATACAAGTTTAATAATAAATAGAGACGGTGCACTCAACTCAGCGTAAATGTATCTCCAAAAACAAATTTAAAGTAACTATGATTCACTAATATGCATGTCTGAGGGTGAACAGCTCCATCGCGCACATGCACTCACTCAGCCATCTTGTCCGGAACCCAAAAAATCAAGGAAACGATTCTGAAGAGAAAACGCAAAAGTGTCGTTGCGTCATCACTTTTTATTGTGCGTTTAGATGAGCGTTGTGGGTGGGGAATCCGCATGTACATATGATTAGGGTTTGGTTTTGAGAATCGAGTATCGATTGGAACCGAGACTAACTTTTCGTTTTTCCCGGAATCGTTCAAAAGTTAAAATTTCGATTCCTAGTTTCGATATTCACAGTCCGCCGACCGGAAGAAGAAACCGCTGAACAACACCAACGAAGAAGCGTCTACCGGAAGTGTTGGCATAACCGCGCGAGTCGAACATGAGTAGCTTACGTCGGCGGTCCAAAGTGTGGCTTCGCTTTTCTAAAAATAACGAAATCTCGGCAAAATGCAAAATTTGTGACAAAAGGAGTATTTGTGACAGAAGGAGTGTTTCCTTCAGAAAGACCGTTGGTTAGCAAGGTTAGCTAAACTTTTTTGACCCCGCCTCTTAAAAGAATCGGAATCGAGAATCGTTAGGAACCGGAATTGAAACAAGGAATCGGAATCAGAATCGTTCAAATTCAAACGATACCCAACCCTACATATGATGACGCAAAAGTGTGTGAAATTCAATGTATTATACACTCCAGGCGGCTAGGAGTGTATACTACAACAACACCAAGTCCACGCGCCTGCGTACAAGTACAACCTTCACTGTCGAGCAGACTTTTGCGTTTTTACCGTTTACACGGGAACGCGGCGGTGGAGCGTTTTTAAGATTTCCACTCTGGAGGGTGGTTTCACTTTTTTTGCGTTTTTAAATCCCAAAAACGCCGTCGCCATGTAAACGAAAGGCACATTCGATAAAATATTTTTAGCGTTCTCGTGTAAACAAGGCCTTAAATGGCTTTCTTACTAGTAACAATCACATTCATGAGATCAGAAATTAAAATTGTCACTAGTAAAAATTGAATTATAGATATCAAAAATGAACATTGTTACTAGTAGCAATTCAATTGTTGATATCAAGAATAGACATTTCAATTAGTAACAATTGAATTCTTGATATCAAAAATAAAGGTTTTTACTAGTAAGAATTGTATTTCTGATATGCGAAATTGTAATTTCAACTAGTAAGAAAATCAACAATCAGTTTTGAATGGTGACATTTCACTAGTGAAAATACAATTACAGATAACAATTATAATTTTTACTAGTTCAAATTCAATTTTTGATATGAAGAATTATCATTTTAACTAGTGAAAATGTAATTGTTGATATCAAGAATTCATATCCTGCGAATGATTAAACGTTAAAACGGCTTGCCATAAACAGAGCAGATTTCAGCCTTGAGCGTTTCTCACACACACACACACACACACACAGTGCACTTCAGCTGAACGGCTCATTTATTTGTTTGAATTACAGTATATACTTTTAATTTCAACCTTTTTTTCTCATTACTGTAATTCCGTGTATCACTATTGAAGCAAACTGCTCATTCTCATGTTCCTTACAGAATCGTCATGTTGTAAAAATGTAAATACATAATGTGAAAGACATCACTGCTGTTGCTGTGTTTATCAGTCAAACATGTAGAACAACCACATGTGAACATCTACAGTATATTAGCATCTACTCCACCATTATTACATGAGATCTTACTATTGAAACACTCATAGCGCCATCTACTGGAAGGACAGATGAACTAAAACACATTTTCTCAGCAAGTGCATTGAAAAACGAGTTTTAACAGCAAACACACAACATTAAAATGCCAACAAGGCAACAACAGATTTAAGAAGCCTACAAAAAAATGTTCATTATTCATTAGTACAAATACTTTGAAAATACAAACAAGTATGCTTTTGTTAAAAAAGGCTTTGGGAAGTGTAAAATACGGGATGCTGTGTGTGTGTGAGTAATCTCTGAGTGTGTAATAGGATCACTGTGCCCGCTGATCCTCCTCGGTGTCTTACAGTAATCTGCTGTTCTGGGATCAGCTCTCTCTCATTAATATGCGTAGTGAAGCTGGAGGGCTCGGCTCAGATCACGTCTCTATCCTCCTCGGTACACCACGATGTTCTTCTCGGTCTCGTACACCTTGACCTCGTACAGGCTGTCCGGCGGGAGAAGCTTCGCCATGCCGTCCCATATAAACACCGACAGGTTTTCTGTAGTGCTGCAATGAACACACACACACATCATTATAGTGAGTGTATCATGACTGATATGTGGCGTTTAGGCTCAGTCGTACCTGACCACATCAGCAAAGTACGGGACGTCCCGGTCCAGGTTCTTATGGTCTAGAGGTTTCATGATGACCTCCTAAAAATATTACAATACATTTTATTTGTATTGCACTTTACATTAAGCAATCTCAGAGTGTTACAGAGCATATAGTAATATAACGCAAAATAAAAAAAAATTAAAAAGGAAAAATAAATGCAAGTATAAAATATAACTAATTAACAACGTTGCATCTTTCATTGTGGAATGACTAAAAGAGTTCACGAGCAAATGAAATGTAGATTCTTGTCTTTGCAATGACTGGGATTAAAGTGTCATATTTATCCTGAATGAACACAAAATGTGTATATTAACTTTAATATATATAATAACTTGTACACAACTACAAGTTACTTTAATTTTGTATGTGTATATTTCCGTCAGTCTCTCATGTGGTGGACTCGTGTGTTTTCTGTAAAGCTGCTTTGAATGGTGTGTGTTGTGAAAGCACTGTACAATGAACACGAGTTGGATTTATTTTTAGTGTGTGTAAACAGTGTGACCTCGATACACTCCTTCAGGTCCGTCAGGTTCATCACCATTCCTGTGTTTCTGTCGATCTATGAAACACACGAGCGTTGTTACACACACACACACTCACGATCAACACAGATTTATAAATGTGAGCTAATACCTTTCCTCGAACCGTCACTTCAACTAGAAAACAAAAATATCATAAACATATTTACTTGTGTGCATGAAAAATGTATGATGCATTCATTTCTAACGTGCTCCTAATAAATAACGGCTCACCTTTATAGTTATGACCGTGGCCATTAGGATTGTTGCATTTCCCAAATATTCTTTTATTCTCCTCGTCACTTAAAGATTTGCTAAAAAAAGAAAAAATTATGAACAAATGAATAATAACAATAATAATAAATAAATACGTTTGACAATGACTTGAAATAGGCCGATGTTGAAGACATTTATTGGTAAAATAAAGGTTTAGGCCGTTATTTTTATTATTATTTGCATACAGAATGAAACGTAGCGCAATGAAATGTTATACATGTATATGATGATATTACATTAGAGATTCAGTCACAATATTTTATATATTGATATTTATCTTTATGAAGACACATAACAATAGAAAACGTCTAAAGAAAATCATGTCATTAAAACAAAGAATAAACAATGCTTTCTAGGTCTTTGTTACTTTTGTTCTCATAAAAGAAAACAACGTATTTGAATAGTTTTTATCTTTTACTAACGTAAAGATCATTTATTCCAGTTTTATCCTAAATCTATTGAAAACTTTGCATAAAAACAAGTCCTCACTTTCACTAAAGCAACAGAAATCAATATCCGAATATCTCGAAATTAAAGATTTAAGAAGAAAGTGTAGGCTACTTTTACTTTATTAGGCTAATAAGAGAGATTATGCTAGCATCTCCTCCAGCTTATATTATATTTGTTTTTGCAGTTTGTCCTCAGTTAATTCAACAGTCTGATGATATTAATTTAGGTTTAGTCACTGTTGGAGAGTTATAGCAAATATGACATTAACAAGCTGAATAAGGGTTAGACGTACAGCCGTGATGACTGGGTTAAATTCGGGGAAATTGTGATTAATGTATAATATAAGACTGAATATATTTACAGTTAGCAGTCGGAAATTATCGGTTATAATCGTGATTAAGCATGAATAAGTCAAAAGATTCCATGAGTGTCAAACCATTTCATTAAAATGATTAAAGATTCTGTTAAACCAGTGACGGAAAGATTTATTAGTTATGGCGTTATTAAATGAAGGAGGCGTGAGGATAAAATAATGTGAAATTTTCCAAGCGAGAGGTGAAATATGAGAGGGATTTTAGAAATGTTATAGTCACATGATAACAGAAATGTTAGGCCACATGAAAGAACGAAGTCTTGTTTACATCCTCATAATAAAGCATCTGGATGTTTTAAACTACAATTCCCATAATTCCCTCGTGATGACGCGGCATGTTGTCGCCTTCCTGCAACAGGTAGTTTCAGTTTAGGGTTAGAGAGTTTAGTGTTTGCTCTGTTCTTTGTATTTCATGTGGTTGTTAAAAAAAAAAAAAAAAAGTAGTTTCAGTTTATTCATAATTTTCAAACTGGTTGTTGTTGGAATGGGATCCAGAAGGCGAAAGATTGTTCGAAGAGAGAATGGTTGAGTTATTATTCTGATGTGTTTGATATATGAGGTATGACAAGCCCTTTTTCCACCAAACCGGTGCGCGAACCAGTTCTTTGTGTTTCGACAGCCAAAGAACCGGTTCGCGACCGGGAAAACTGGTTCCAAAGCGGCACCAACTCTTTGCTGGACTAAAACCGTTCTTTTAGTAGCACGTCATGTTTACGTCGGGGGCTGGGGCGGGTTTAGATGTCTTCTAAACATATTTTCTGACAATCGCAAAGCCAGGAGAAACTGCAAAAACTCGCAAGCGTTTTTATTTATTTTATTTGAAACATAACCAAAGAAGAAAACAGTCACGATATAGAACAAATAAATGGAAAGAAAAAAAGACACAAGACAGGGGTACATAACTTATCAGAAAAGATTACATATCAAACGAAAAGATTAAAAGACTTACATATTTCAATTGTTTTTAAAGTTTTCTTGGTACACGAGTTAGAGATAATCCCAAAGCAACGTACTTGCGAGCGTTTCTAGCGACGTGCACAGTGACGTAACGACGTCGTTCCCTGGGCGCTCTAGTCAGTGGAAAAACAAACAGGTTCTGCACGGGTTCGCAAGTTGAACCAACTCCGAACCAGCACCAGTTCCGAACCAGTTCTTTTTTCGGTGGAAATCAATGGGTAATAGAGAGCTGTACCTGTGTAAGCGATGGCTCGCGCTGAAGCTCTGCACGCGAGTGATGAAGCCGACGCGCTCCGACATGTTCCCCTCAGAAACCTCTCCGTGTTTACAGTCAGCGAGCTTTATTAGTCTGTGTTTAACGTTACGCTCCAGCCAGCTTTATAAGTCACAGATGCTCAATATCTGACACTTCAAATGGTTCAATGTTCAGTGGGGGCGTGGCTTAGCCGAGCCGCCTTTCATTTGCGCCAGAGCCGTTAGCTCTGATCATAATCGATTAGAGTGTGACATCAGCACTTTCCTCATGATCATCACGTGTCTTCTCACATCTGGACAAATGTCATATTATTCCATATCCACATAATCACTCTTATATTACAAATAAGATTAAATGTTATGTATAATATATAAATGTGTGTTTGTGTGTGTGATATATATAAATAAAATATTAATTTAATATGTTAACAAAAGTTTATATATGTGTGTGTGTGTGTATAATATTAATAATACAATTAATAATACAAATGTCAATACATATAAAAGTAATATTTTATTTATATACACACATTATATTTTATTTTTCATTATATAATGAAAAATAAAACATAATATACATATAATGTAAATGTGTGTATATATAAATATAATATTACTTTATTTAATATATATGGGTAGTTGACGTGGCGTGGCTTTTTCACCGTCACAGAAGATAAAAAATAATTTATTTCACATTTTCATCATTTAGAAAACTTTTTTTTTGTTTTACATGAATTTATTGTTTTAATACCAGAGTTACTTTTTTTTTTTTTTTACAACTTTGAGCCAAATCTCAAACTCGTCCTATGGTGTGACGGGAGACAACATTTTTTTCATAAATATTACCTTTAATAAATAAAGAAAATAATGTTTAGAAATCTTAATGGGCGCTCCTGGCATAATTGTGCAAGTGTCTATTTCACTAAGTGGCCAATCATTTTCCTATATATATATATATATATATTTTTTTATTAACATTAACATAGTTGCCATTGTGCAATAAAACATAAATAATGATTGAATTTTGTTTCTTGAACAAATAAACCAAAAATAATTAGTATTGCCTCTCAACATTGATCAGTCTCTAACTTCTAATCCCACACATTTGCATGAATTTAGATATACTGTATCAGGACGGACCACAGAACATGCGTTCAGCAACAGCATATTGTGAATTAATCCGAATGCATCAAATAAGCTCAAGAGGTTTCCTGCTGAGACATAAGTCTGATATATTCCTGGAAATCTCTCACTATCAAATCAGCCATAATCAGTATAATCATAATCACGCTTCATCCGCGCTAATCCTCCGCGGCTTTAAAGAGCGGATCCTCGCGCTCGCCCTCAGTCTGGAGAGTGATTGGGAAGATGGGCAATGCTAAAAGTGGAGCCCTGTCCAGAGATCTCCTGGAGGACCTGAAGATGAACACCAAGTTCAGCGAGGAGCAGCTCTACGTGTGGTACCAGAAGTTCCTGAACGAGTGTCCGACGGGCCGCATCAGCCGCGAGCAGTTCGAGAGCATCTACGCCAGCTTCTTCCCCGACGCCGACCCCAAAGCCTACGCGCAACACGTCTTCAGGAGCTTCGACTCCGACAGCGACGGGACGCTGGACTTTAAAGGTGCGTATAGACATGTTACGCCCCCAGAACATGTGTGTGTGAAATCTCAGCTCAAAATATATATGTACAGATGATAACGTTTTTCTAAAGTTGCTTGCACTTTGGAACCGGTTTCAGGGTTTGCGTTCTCGAGTCACCAGGAGCGGTGTCGTGTTAGCGGCCAGTAACTTAATCACTAATGATCTTTGGAACGGAAGTGAATCAATCCAAACTAACTTTATCTGGACAATAGCTTTAATTCTAGATCTGCTGTAAAGACTAAACACACTCTGTGACTGTAATCTCCTGTTATCACTGTAGAGATGCTGTAAAATGATCTGTGTTGTTAAAGCACTGGATAAATGAAAGAGATTCGAGTAGCTTGTCAAATTTGCCGTTTTTGTGTGTATCCCTTTAAATGCAAATGAGCTTTAGCTCCGCCTCTGTTTAGTAGAGGGCGGAGCCTTCACACCAGCTTCAGAGACTCCAGCAATAACAGCGGATCTGACTGATCCAGGATCAGGAGTAACAGCAGCTTTAGCTCAGCGAGAGCTGCACTTTTACACGTTTCTGAATGTTAGCGGAGACGTTTGTGTAGTTGTTGTGGAGTTACACTGATCATCTCATCATCATGTTGAACTCTTCCACAAGTGTCCACAGTTCCTGAGACAGTGTTTATAAGACAGCGGTCACATGTTCTGCTCAATAGTGTTCAGTGTCGTCTGTGCTGACCACAGAACAGTTTCAGGCTCAGCTGGATCTTCTCCAGTGCGTTACAACTGGGCTCAGGCTCAGTCGGGGGCCAGTTCTCCTCTGGCTAACATTCATAGATTGTTTAAATATAAATATTGTTTATATATAAAACGGCGCCATAACAGCGGCGCTGGTGTGTGTGAACGCGCAGATTAAGGGGCGGGAATATTATAATAAGACTCTCTTTATACGCCAGAAGGAGCGAAATCTGATCGTAAATCTGTCATCAGAGAAACACTCACCAGAACACAGTTACTGGGGTTCACTATTCACGGGTTCTGTCGGTAGAGGCGGTCGATTACAGCACACACACACACACACACACACACGGAGAAAGGCAGACTTTCATCATTTGTCCCTTTATAGAGTACATCGTGGCCCTGCACCTGACGTCCTCGGGGAAGACCGTGGAGAAGCTGGAGTGGGCCTTCGCTCTGTACGACGTGGACCGGAACGGCAGCATCACCAAAAACGAGATTCATGAAATAGTGAAGGTGAATGAAGACCAACTCAGACTCAGTTACTCACACACTACAAAGAAAGTTTTGAATGTTTTTTCTTACACTGTAAAAAATGTTGTGTGTGTGTGTGTGTTCTTTAATGGAATCTACCTGAATAGATAATGTAAAATCTACATCATTTTAGTTTATAAAATGGTTAGTTCTAATCGATGATTCTGATTGGTCAAAAGCTGTACTTTATTTACGATAAAACACGTCTATGACCGCGTCACCCAACAGTTCTGTGCATCACTGCGCAACGCTGCGGTTCCTATGTTGTGTTTATTTGAGCTTTCATGCAGATTACACACCGGAGCGTTGTTGCTGTTCACGCTCAGGGACTATTTTTTTCTAGCGGAAGGAAGGCTTTTAGAGATTTTACTTCATGAAAGTTGCACTAATGCATTTTTTTTTACTTGAATATTTTTATTGTTTGGTAACCGTTTCATAAAAGCAATAAGGTACTTGAGGCACGTGCTGTATCGAGAATAAGTAAATACTACTCAACACCCTTCAGCCGTTACTCACGATACAGCACTGCCTCGAGTACCTCACTGCTTACTTATGACACATTACATTTAATTTTTTTAGTACATTTTTAGTTTATTTTAAATAAGTTGACTCTCAAAATATAGTGAATGGAAATGACCTTGACTTTGAGTTATATTGAGTTTAATAGACTCTATTCTACAGAAATAAACGTGTTACATGCTTCATAGTATTCACACCCTAACCATAAGCTCTACTCTTCTGCATAACAGTAACAATCAAAACTTCTACAATGCTGCGACTGTCTGTAAATAAAAACGCATAACTTAACTAATTTATTTTTTCCTTAATTTTATCAGCATAATCGGTTCCTCAATTCAAGCCTTTCTTTTAAAAAAATTGGAAATTGTATCTCTTGGTTTTATTAGTGAAATGTTCTCCTGAACCACAATTGTCACACACTATTTTTAACGATCGCCTTCATTTATTAAATGTAAATGACAAGACCCATTTTTTACAGTGTAGAAACATTCCCTTTTGCAAACATTATGAGAATGTTCCTTTTGAATCTGAACGTTACAAAAGTTAAAAACGTTCAACTAAAACATTTCAGAAAATTAAGTTTTATGACTGAAGCGCGTTTGTTCATAACTTTGAGAACCTTTGCTCCTCTTTTTTAGTCAATATTCAACATGATCTCCAAAGAAGACCAAAAAACACTCCCGGACGACGAGAACACCCCGGAAAAACGAACCGATAAAATTTGGGACTTTTTTGGGAAAAAAGAAAATGGTGAGTGACTGTTTGCACATGTAAATGTCTTAGAGATGACATGTAGAATCTGGAATCTGTAGTCAACACTTTTATCTCTTAAAAATCATCTAAAAAGATCACCAAAATGACATGTAACTCGACACCCTCACCTCATTTAGCATGCACAGTTCTATGAATATGCAAATGAGCTCCGCCTTCACTCACTCACTCACTCAGAGATCCACTGGTTGTCGATCACACGTTGATCTGATTGGTTACAAGGTGGTTTGTGACGTCAGAAACACCAGCGATTTCGTGTTTTTGAGACTGTCTTTGGTTCACTGCAGTTTTAAGGAGGAAATACTTATCAACTTAAAGCATATTAAAAACACAGATACACACATAAACGCTGGATTTCACCACAGGGGGACTTACTCTTCAACAGAAAACCCTTTATTGAGCTTTAAGAATGCATTTGTTTGTGTCGTCAGGTAAGATAACAGAGGGAGAGTTCATCCATGGAGTTATGGGCAATAAGAACATCCTGCGGCTGATTCAGTTCGACGAGCCCCAGAAGGTCCAAGAAAGGCTCAAAGAGAAGAAGCAATGATGTGTTTGAATCACTGCGACTTGTTTAAATTCAGTCTGACTCTCTTAAATAATTAAAGTGTAAAAAGTGCATTTGTGCGGTTACACGCTGACTGACAGGAACTCGAATCAGTGTGTGCCATGATGGAATATACATGTGCAAATGTTGTTTATTACCCCCACAACGGACAGGAATGCATGTAATGTGAAACACAAGCATACAAGCAGTCCGTCGGCCATGTGACCACAGGGGTCAAAAGGTCACATTCACAGTCATCTCTGTGCGAACATGCCAATTATGCTAATAATCCACAACTTTGCCCATGTATGTAACAGTTATGCACACGTTTCATTTTAGTATTCTACTGTATTTTACATTGAGTATTGTAGCGCGCTGTTGCTCTTCTACTAGTGTGCTTTCTTGTATAATTGAGTGAAGATATTTGCTAATAACTGTTCACTTTAATCGTGCTCCCTTTGCATTAATTGATTAAAATGCAGTGGCTCTTGATAGGCTAAATGCATATAATAAAATACATCTATCATTATTATCTGGCACAGTTAGGACAGTGAAAGGCAGCATGGAAACATGAACGCATGCCAAGATTAGCATTTCTGTCACTTTTGCACTACGAGTCGCAACATGATCTGGATAATATAAAGCATATTCTGTCCGAGAGCGTCAATCACAGTGGGGTATAACACAAGAGGCCGGTTCTGAGCACTGCCATATCAAATAAACAACAGCAGTATTACAAAGCTTAGATTCGATTGTGGACCTTGCGTCATAAAATGTACAAAATTCACGTATCAAAAACATAACGGAAGCCATTTACTATGGAAGCTCGTTTCTGCCACGGAATAAAAACGAAAAAGGTCATTACGACAATTAATCACATCCAAAATAAAAGTGTTTACATAATATATGTGTGTGTACTGTGTATAATTATTTTCTATATATAAATACTTTTTTTGCAAAAAACATGTTATTTACATATAATATGAATTATATATACATATATATATATAATATACACATGTAAATATTTCTCAAATATATACATGCATGTGTGTGTATTTATATATGAAGAGTTCAGATGCAAAAGCCTCTAAGTGCCATTTGAAATTTTCTTCTAGAATGGTCATTTTTATCAAGCTTGTATATTTAAGTTCAGTGATTTCACTTAAATGGCAATGATAATTACCTATTAATTGTTATTTAAGTGAAATTACTGAACTTAAATATACAAGTTTGATAAAAATCATCATTAAAGAAGAAAATTTCAAATGGCATTTAGAGGCTTTTGCATCTGAACTCTTCATATATATTTATATATATATATATGAATTAATTAATTATACACAGCACACACACATGTATTATGTAAACAATCTTTTATTTTGGATGTGATTAATCGTTGCACAGCCTACACTGAGAAAACTATATGATTTTTTTAAATGAGTGTAAATTGCAACTTTTTATCTCACAATTTACAAATAAAAAATGTATATTACGCGATTCCGACGTTTTTCTCAGATATGATCATTATGAAGTCCGAATTGATTTAAAGTCACAATTACCTTTTTTTATTCTGTGGCGTAAACAGCCTTGAATAATTTACAGTGGTTAAAGATTGGAAATATACATCCCTAATTACATATTTACATAAAAATGAGTGTCAGAACTCGCTCTCCTCGATGATCTCCTCCATCGTCTCTCCTAAAGTCATTTCCCCGTCGCTGCTGGACAAACTCTTCCTCGTGTAGAACTCCAGGCCTAAGCTCCGCCCACAGGCCAGGTCCTCTGCTGATTGGTCGGTCACCTGCGGATGCACCTGTGAGGGGGCGTGGCCTCCGTCCTCGTTGGATTGGCTCTGCTCTTGGGTTTGTCCTGAACTCTTGTGCGAACACTTCCACAGGTGTTTGGGGTGGATGTCCGTGAAGCAGTTGTGGACCTCGCAGTGATTGGAGGACAGGAACAGCTGCCAGCGCTTCTTCAGCTCCGCCTGCACCTGCACATGTGGACAGAACAGGGCATTATGGGAAGACATCTGAACTCTCTCACTCGCGCCGCACGACTAATCCCACGAACCGATTGGGCAAAGCCTGCGATTATTTTACGTGCAGCTTGTCAGTAAAGTACGACTGATGAGTCTCACACACACACACACGTCCCTCTGAACACTAGAGGGCGTCTTATACACACCACATATTTTCCACACAGGAAAAGCGTGTTATTAAATGTCGTCTTTTGTTGGACAAGAGGTTCATAATTGCGTCTCATGTCTTTCTCAAACGCCCGTTACAAGCGACTCAAACTCTGAGCCGTGCTTCACTGACACGCTGCACATAACTAATAATCACAGCCTGGGTTTCAGTGCGATTACATGTAAGTTGTGATTAATCGTGCAGCGCCGTCTCACTTTCGAAACGCCCCAAACGTACCTCTCCGTTGGCGAAGCAGTACAGCACTGCGACTAGCAGACCCTGTGGACGAACAGAGCTCGCGGTTAGAGGCGTCCTGAGTCGGGAGAGGACAAGCGAGGGGATCGCTCACCTGGAACGAGCTCAGGGTCAGGTGGACGAAGTTTCGAGCGTAGCGGTTGCTTCCTTCCACTGATTCGTCGATGATGATGGTGAAGACGATCTCGTGGATCCCGAGCAGAGGAATCAACACGAGCGTTGCTCTGGCTAAACTGTGCAAACCGTGTGAAATCTGTGAGTTTTCATCATGGATGCACATTTTTGGCCGATACGATAACCGATTACTCCAATGCTATCTGACGACCAATTTGTACGAGAGATTAAAAGGTGGCTAATTTGTACGAATTTAGTACGATTTGTCTAAACCCACGTCTTGGATAAGAATTCATACGAATTTGGTAACTCGTAAAATATGTACGAATTAGCAAAAATCTTGCGTATTTGAACGTGTTAGGTCGCATGAATTTGTACGATTTAGCCACCTCTTAAAATTCATATGAATTGCTGAGATCGGGTTGATAACCGATATATCGGTCGATAAATCTAAATACAAATTTTGACATAATTTTTGAGAGCCTGATTACAAAAACAAAAGTCTCATCATGTCCCAATCACACAATTATAATGTTATGAAGCCGATATGACAGACTTGCTCTGCACTTTAACTCTATTTTCCTTCGTGATTTCAATCATATTTCAAGCAATTCAAACCAATCATGTTGAACCGTGCGCATCTGAAGAGTCTCAGCTGAAGGAAATAATACATTATTTATCAGCTTTAATATATTGACCAAATGTTCTTATCAGGCCGATACCGATAACATTAAAAATGAGCATATTAACATCAGCTTTAGGCGAGCACGACTGACCTGTAACGGTAGTCCGTGAACTTCACCTGGTCGGCCTTTAACTTGGACAGCAAAAGTCGGATGATTTTGAGGAAAATGCAAAAAATGACCTGAAAGACAAACAAGCTTTATTATATTTTCTCCACACATATAAAATGTACTCCAACATTTACTAAATGAGACAAAGGGATCGTTAAATTTTAACGATCTGAAACACAAGTATCAAGCGCGACTTCATATCTCGCAATTCTGACTTTATATCACAACTATATATTTGCAATTGCAACTATATATCTCGCAATTCTGACTTTATAACTCGCAATTCTGACTTTAGGGGAGCGCGGGGTTAAATGTAATACGGACTTTTCACATAGTTCATCAGGATCAAGCAGGCTGTCTTTCTGCTCTTTTCCTCTTTTCTGCTCCCGCGAATTTGCGGAAAGGTTTGATTATATTTCGTGAAGATACTGGACAAAGACTGTTTTGACACCATAAAAGTAAATGTTTTCATTATATATTTTCTGAGTTGGGTGTATACGTTTCCAAATCTAACTTTATATTGCCTTGTTGGCTCAAACATAGCACCATTTTGGACATGTCAGCAATTCCTAGCGACTGTTAGCTAGGCTTAAAATATGTAATACACAGCGGGGTTAGTACTAACACAGAGTTACAAACAAGCCGCCAAGTGTACAATGATAATCAAATGAAAACCGAGCCACACAACTTTTCAGGTTTGAGTATTTATTTATTCATCTAACTTTGTTGAACTTTCACAAACAATGTTGGAATTTAAAATGTTGAAAATTTAGTGTACTATGAATGATAACTTGTTTATTTATTAAAAATATGGCATGTTCTTAATGCAATAAACCCTTTTACATTTTTATTTTAAGCTCATTTGTATTATTATTACTGTTATTATTAATAATAATAATAATAATTGTACATCATGCAGCTGCCACACACAAATCTAATTTAATTGCAATTACAATTATTTTATTTATTATTATTTATTGCAAAACTGTGCAGCCTTTTTCTATGTCTCTATCTATGATATTGATCCACAATAGAAGGATGATTGGATGAGGGATGGATATCTGTCTATACAGATGCACAAATAATATCAAACTATACAAATAAAATAGTCCTGAAGTGTTACAACTAACCCCTGTGTCTGTTACAATTAACCCGCATATGGGGTAAGTTGCAACATTTGCACTTCTGTCACTTTCAGTCCAACTGTACGAAAATAGTAGGTCCTAGAAAAAAACTTTAAGTGGTCATTTGTAGCAGAGATGTTTATGTTGCTTGTGTACAAAAAATATTAATCTAACCTAATTATTTTTAATCAACTGAGCCAAAACCAAAATGCGTGCCCCGCTCTGCCCTATATCTTGCAATTCTGAGAAATATGAGCTGTAAACTTGAAATTGTGAGATAAAAAGTCGCAATTACCTTTTTTATTTTTCATTCTGTGGCGGAAACAAGCTTCCATAAATCAGCGTTTGACTTTTGCATGACTCGATTTTCAGCAGGATTGAGTGTTAATGAGGTTTTGATCTAATTATAGTGATGCACATTTTCATGGTATGTTTCTGAGAGTAAAGCACAGAAGGTTCAGAGCGCCTGCTGTAACACACTGTGACCGTGGTGTTGCGCTCGTGACCAGCATGAGGCGCGCCGGCACGAGGATCACTAGACACAGCAGAGCATGACGGAAACAAGACACGTGTAATGAAGTCAGGCATCTTACTCACGATCACTGACAGTGTTATTGGGCCTCGGATTATCCACCAGATCCATCGGATATTGTTCAACCAACAGCTTTACAAAAGAACACATGCAATGCATTATATTAATAGGCAGATGTAGCCTTATAACCATTAACAGGCAAGGCAAGTTTATTTATATTGCACAATGTTAAGTGCTTTACATAATCAGAAGAAACACAAATAAAAAAGGGGATAAAATATATTAAAACTTATAATAGAATAGCATAAGAATATGGAAACACTTTACAAAGAAGTGCCATTAGTTTGGTAACATGAACTGTTTTTAAAGCATTTATTATTCTTTGATAATGTTAGTAAAAATATAGTTGATGTAGTTACAGTTATGTAAATGTATTAATAA
The DNA here is from genome assembly GCF_016745375.1 of Pimephales promelas. Next base: position 3,216,499 of record NW_024121688.1, on the reverse strand, counting down.
ATGTTGATTAACATGAACCAATGTTAACAAATGAAACTTTATAGTAAAGTGTTACCAAATGTATTTTAATTGTGTTGAAGAAGTCATTATATAATAATATAGCACTGTAAAAAAAGATTATTTTTTTTCAAGTTGCAAATGAACATAATTAGCGTACGTCTTTTTATCAAATCGATCAATTTCAAAGTTTAAAACTGCAGATTTTTGTAATTATTTGAGAAACGCACAAGCAATTTTTTTCTTTCAGTGAATCGTTGCGTTATTCTACTATACAACACATTGTTTTCTGTATTACGTGCAAAACTGTCTTTTAAAGTGGCGAGTAAGAAAGGCACGTACCTTTTATTTTCATATAAAGTTTTGGTTACGGTCCAGGGGATCACGAACAATAATGGAGTTCCTGAATGAGTTGGTTGAATAAAGTATTAATAAAGTCATTTGTGTAAGATGCATTATAAAAGTATTTCTAATGCATTAATTAAAGCAAATATTATAAAGCTTTGCTTACAATTATTTATGAATAGAAAAGCACTAGAACATACATTATGAACACCTTTATAATGCATTATACATAAGGGCTTGGAGTAAAGTCATCTTTAAACGCGTGACAAGGGTAGTTGTGTATTACGGACGAGTCGCACCCCATCCGATGAGCATGTACTTCTTCAGGAGTCTCTTGCGGGTCAGCACGGCCGTGAACAGAAGCGTGTGCAGGAAGATCGCCTCCACTAGAAGCCAGAAGTAATTACATCCCACAAAATATTCCAGCGACACCTTCGAGGCCTTGCAGAGGAAAGAAATCTGGAGGGTTGACATTATATTACTGCATGTTTTGTGCATCTACACAGAGAAACAGCGTACAGTCAGACAAACTAATCAGTTCTTCCTGGGGACTTCGGTCTGCTTTCCAGTCCAAATATCTAAACATTCTTACATCAAGATGCGTTCAGTAAAGATATTAAGTCTCGTTAAAGGGGGAATTAATCAAAATGAAGTGAGTGGATGCTTAAAGGAGTAGTCAACCTTTTGCTGATAATTTACTCGCCCCCGTGTCATCCAAGATGTCCATGTCTTTCTTTCTTCAGTCGAAAAGAAATGAAGGTTTTTGATGAAAACATTCCAGGATTTTCTCCATATAATGGACTTCAATGGGGTCCAAACGGTTCAAAAGATAGTTTCAGTGCAAACTACAAACTGTTCAAAGGGCTTTAAACGAGACTAGACGATGAATAAGGGTCTTATCAAGCGAAACGATCTCTAATTTAATAAATAGATAACAAAGATTAAGTTTTATAAGCTCAAACGCTCGCCTTGCTCTGTTCTGTGACGCACTCCTGTTCGAACTCGTTCAACAAATCTTTTTCCGAGTCATTTGGTTCATTCGGCCAAAGAAACGAACGAACTGATTTGGAAAAAGATTTGTTCATTTTGATGAACGAGTTCACAGGAGTGCGTCACAGAACAGAGCAAGTCGAGCATTTGAGCTTATAAAACTTAAACTTGCTATTTATTTATTAAATGAGCGATCGTTTCGCTTGATAAGACCCTTATTCATCGTCTGGAGTCGTTTAAAGCCCTTTGAACAGTTTGTAGTTTGCACAGTTGCACCTTGAACCGTTTGGACCCCATTGAAGTCCATTATATGGAGAAAATCCTGGAATGTTTTCATTAAAAACCTTCATTTCTTTTCGACTGAAGAAAGAAAGACATGGACATCTTGGATGACACGGGGGCGAGTAAATTATCAGCAAAAGTTTTTTGAAAAGTGAACTACTCCTTTAAAAAAGCAAAATGACCTGAACAAGATTATTATTTTTTACCCCATTGCTTGTTTCACATAATTGCACTACTTTAGTAAATGCATCTTGATTTCAGAAACGTTTGACTAGAAAGCAGACACAAGTCCTCCGTAAGAAAGCCATGTTGTCACACAGAAGTGAAAGCGAACACGAATAAAGGTTTCTGTACCGCAGATTTGGTGTAGCTGTTCCACCCCAGCTCGTCCCTGGGAAGGTTGGTGTACGTGACTTGTAACACAACCTCTTTGGTAATTACGGCTGTCGCTCTAAATATGAACGATACAAAGAGATTCATGTGGATGTAGTTCCTCGTACAGTGAAGCTTCCTGAAAACAACGGGTACAAATAGTTTACTGCTTGGTTAGGGACAAATGAAATTAGTATCAGATATCTCGGGATGAGTGAATCAGTTTGATCAATGAAAACAAAGGCGCTGGAAATGCATGCAGATAAATCTAATCACGCCAGTCCTCGACAGAGAACATTGGTGAAACCTAAACACGATTCGAGAGACCATGAAACATGATCTTTTACCAGTTAGATTTTATTATTAGAAGTTTGCAAACTATCTTAACCCTTGTGCTGCATTAGATTTTTAACACCGTTGAGTGCATTAAGGACCAAAAATGGCCACATATTAAACATTGCCTAAAATATTATATATTATTATTATTTTCCACTTTTACCAAGTTAAATCTTTTAACCAGCATCAGTCCTCATCATAACTACCAAAAATGTATTCAATTTCAGGATTTTAACCCTTTAATTACCAGTTTTGTTTGCGAAACCATCGATTTGTATAAGAGGAAAAAACACAAAAATTCTATTATTTTCAATAAACTAAATGCAAAGAGAAAACTTTAGATTTGGATTATCACAGTCCCACTTTGCAAAAAATCCCACTTAGCGCGTTAGAGACCAAAAATGGCCACCTATTAAACATTGCCTATTGCCTAAAATAAGGTGCATTTCCACCCATAGGGAATAAATATGTAGTGACGTCATCTGGTGGAATACACTATATAATGCAAATATAATGCTTTTGCTTCAAAATGAAAGGATGTTTGTGCAAAAATCATGTTTCATGTATTACTGATTTAAACAACCTTTTAATGGGTTTCAATGGGCCATTTTTGGTCTTTATGGTGCTGAGTGTTACTATTTGATCTACACAGTGTGTGTTATACATATTTTGCAAAATGGGATCACATTTTTTACATGTATCCAAAAAGTCACAATTTTGCCAAATTTCATACCATTTGCATTAAAACAGCCAAAATGGTCAAAGAAATTAAACTGCAAAAGACCAAAAATGTCCCTAATGCAGCATAAGGGTTAAAGTGCCCATATTTTGCTTTTTTGGGATGTAGTGTGAAATAAGTGCAGATAAATGGAGTTATTTGTGTCCTAAGCGATTTTGAAACGAGTCCTCAGTAATTCCAGTCACATAGGTTTGTAATGATGCCCGCCTCTGGTCCTGATTGGCTGAGCAGCGTCTCTTAGCTCTGCCCTCAAACACTGTAGTGTATCTGAGACTGGGAGAGTTCGGCTCGTGTAGTTCACTGTGATCAAGAGCTGAGATTCAGATATGATAATGAGCGTTCTGACCAATCAGAGCAGAGCGGCTCTCAGAGAGGCGGGGCTTAGCTTCGACGGAAGCGTTTCAGACACTGAGAGGAAAGAGCTGAAGCTGCAGTGGAGATTATGAGGAAATCAGTGTTTCTGAGCTGGAATGATGTAAACCTGTTAGAGGAGACGCTAAAACCTCTAAAATAGCAGAATAGGGGCACTTTAAAGTTACATTCTTCCTGTATGAAACATAAAGGGAGCCAACACTGAGCCCTGCAGAACTCACCTCAGCAGACTCATGATGAGAACAGCCAAGCAGAGCGAGGAGAAGGACAGCGAGTATCCGACGATGGACAGGACTCGCAGCACGGACTGCCGAAACACCTCCTCCTCCTGTGTGCGCAGGGCGCCGCTGTAAACACTGGGCCGTGATGGACACCATGCTTTAATGTGTGCGAGCTATATTCACCTCAGACTTGAAGTAATACTGGTTTTCGCACTCGGACTGGTTTCTCCAGACGCTGCTGGAGTTCTCCTCAGTTTTCCAGGCGCCGTTGATCATGCATTCCTTATACACACTTCCAGCAGCTCCTGACAACAACCATACAGGCATCACAGAGTTAATGTTTCTTAATTCGAAAATTATTGGGAACAATTTACAAAAATGGTTCATTATAGGGCGAAACTTGAAAAATTTGAATATCGTTTATGTCAGTAATTCAACTTAAAAGCTGAATCTAATATATTATATAGACTCATTACATGCAAAGTGAGATATTTCAAGCCTTTATTTGTTATAATTGTGATCTTTATTTTGACATAAATGAACTTTTGCACCATATTCTAATTTTTCAAGTTTCACCTGTAGTGAACATGAGCTAATAATGAACAATATTTCAACAGCATTTATGTCAACATTTTCTAATACGTTATTAAAATCCAAGGTTGTGTTAGTTAACATTAGTTACTGCACTGTGAACTAACATGAACAGCTGGATTATTATTAACTAACATTAACAAAGATTAATAAATACTGTAACAAATGCATTGCTCATTGTTCGTGTCAGTTTATACATTACCTGATGTCAACTAATGAACCTTATTGTGAAGTGTTGGTAAATTATTTATACACTACCGTCAGGATTTTGGAATAATTACGATTTGCTAATGTTTAGGAAAAAACACAGAGGCTGCATTTAATTGTTAAAAAATACAATAAAAATGCTGAAACATTATTATACTTATTCAAAACATTTTTGACAGGTAGTGTAAATGATATAAATATATATATACACTCACCTAAAGGATTATTAGGAACCCCATACTAATAATGTGTTTGACCCCTTTCACCTTCAGAACTGCCTTAATTCTACGTGGCATTCATACTTTGGCAATTGTGGCTTTATTTGAGAAATTGCTAAAGTGCGATGAACAACGTAGTATGCAACAATAAGATGCATATTATTTGTAAACACAAAAATTATGTATGCAACCCAGTCTATCTTTAAAAGATTTGTTCATTTTGATGAACAAGTTCAAACAGGAGTGCGTTACAGAACAGAGCAAGGCGAGCGTTTGAGCTTATAAAACTTAAACTTTGTTATTTATTTATTAAATGGCCGCTCGTTTCGCTTGATAAGACCCTTATTCATCGTCTGGAGTCGTTTAAAGCCCTTTGAGCAGTTTGTAGTTTGCACTGAAACTGTCTTTTGCACCTTGAACCTTTTGGTCCCCATTGAAGTCCATTATATGGAGAAAATCCTGGAATGTTTTCATCAAAAACCTTCATTTCTTTTCCACTGAAGAAAGAAAGACATGGACATCTGGACACTTTTCAAAAGTGAACTACTCCTTTAAATAATATTAGGCTGTGACATGATTGAACCCTTCGACTTTTTAAATGTAATTGTTAAAAGTGTAAAAGACAGGAGACCTTCTCGGATCCACGGGAGATACGGAGGACAGGGAACGGACACGATGCCGGGAGACGAGTGCGGCCAGCACGCAAACACGTCAAACGTTCCGTTGCAGAAGATTCCTACGGAGCGATCCGTACAGTGACTTCTGTTAAACATAATAACTTCCACAGCAGACATTTATTACACATGTCATCTCCTCCCGCAGCTTCACTCACCAGTGCCAGTCGGCAGAGAGGCTTTCAGGAAGCGTGTGCAGTTCTCCTGATATTCCCCGCGCTTATAGATCACATCGTCCAGCATGGAGCCCATGACCTTCACACGTCAACATAAACACGGGGTTAACTTGCTGTGTCTGTGTGTGTATTCCGGTCATAATGAGAGCTGATGGCACTGTTAATAAATGCTTAAATGCTCAACATTACGTCCTCCAGCTTTTATCAGGACACAATATTAATGATTGGCGAGCGGTGTGAGGCTGTGACTGGAGGAGATATTAAACATCTTCAATGAACACATCAATATTTACATTCTTCCCATTTTACAATGCCAGCTCCTGAACATCGGTTTAGAGTGAGAAAGCTTCGAGTCGTTGAACACACACACACACACACACACACACACGTTTCTCTGCTATCTAAGACTAGAAGCAATAAAACACTGGAAGTGCTTTTCCTTCATTAACACAACTTATATTGTAGATTCACGATAATATTCCATCTGTAAATACGCTAAACTAGACTATTCAACGGCCAAATTCCAGTAACTTTGCAAGTAGAGTTTGAGTAGATCGTCTGCTTAAATACAGTGTATCTGGACATGTACACGTCTTATCCTACTAGCGCGAACCCTAACCAAACAGTCCGTTCATTTTCTAGGTAGTTGACATTGCAAAGCAAGTTACAGCGTTGAAATAAAGAGCAACTCAGTATCATAAGAACACCGCCATCCTGAGCCGACAAATATAAAGCTTTTATAGGACAGACGTGAAAGATATGCGATGCTCTGTGAACGGATTCGGCATAATCTGATATTCAACATTTACTCAAACTTTCATTTCGGTGTTAAAGGAGTAGTTCACTTTTGAAAAACTTTTGCTGATAATTTACTCGCCCCCGTGTCATCCAAGATGTCCATGTCTTTCTTTCTACAGTCGAAAAGAAATGAAGGTTTTTGATGAAAACATTCCAGGATTTTCTCCATATAATGGACTTCAATGGGGTCCAAACGGTTCAAGGTGCAAAAGACAGTTTCAGTGCAAACTACAAACTGTTCAAAGGGCTTTAAACGATTCCAGACGATGAATAAGGGTCTTATCAATCGAAACGATCGCTCGTTTAATAAATAAATAACAAAGATTAAGTTTTATAAGCTCAAATGGTCACCTTGCTCTGTTCTGTGATGCGCGTTCGTGACTCTCCTAAAAATGAACGAATCTTTTCCCGAGTCATTTGGTTCATTCAACGAACGAAACGAACAATTTGACTCGGAAAAAGATGAAAAGATGAAGATGAAAGGTGAAAATTTTGATGAACAAGAGAGTCACGAACAGAGCAAGGCGAGCATTTGAGCTTATAAAACTTAAACTTTGTTATTTATTTATTAAATGAGCGATTGTTTCGCTTGATAAGACCCTTATTCATCGTCTGGAATCGTTTAAAGCCCTTTGAACAGTTTGTAGTTTGCACTGAAACTGTCTTTTGGACCTTGAACCGTTTGGACCCCATTGAAGTCCATTATATGGAGAAAATCCTGGAATGTTTTCATCAAAAACCTTAATTTCTTTTCGACTGAAGAAAGAAAGACATGGACATCTTGGATGACATGGGGGCGAGTAAATTATCAGCAAAAGTTTCTTTTTTTAAAGTGAACTACTCCTTTTAACCTGCTGTAATATGGCGAGCCGGAGAGTTACGAGCTTCTACTGTAATTCTCCTGAACTCTCAAAGATTGCACAAAACCGCACAGCGTATGATGACGTTTGACACTGTTGTGAAAGTGACTAACATGCACGTTTGTGTGTGTATTGATTCATCTTTTCAACAGCAAAACGTCTTTGAAATAACATCTCAGCACTCTTAGATTCACCTCGACACTAAACACTGATCAGAGAGCAGCCACACATTACAAAACTGAAGATAAATGTGTGTTTCTGAAGATCAGGCTCAGACTTCTACACAAATCACCTCGTCTCTCGATGTTCGGTGAACGTTCAGATATACGAGCGTTAAACTACAACATGCGTCTGATATCTGTTAGCAATAAAGTCTTTCGTGAACGCTGGTTAATGCATGAACTCATATTAATGAGCATTTGTTACAATATTTAATTTTTAATAATATCAGTTGATAAAACAACTGTTCATGTTAAAATGATCATTAACTAAAAGTCACTGAAGTCACTGAATTCTTCTTTTTTTGTTATTATTAACATCTTATTTTAGAGGTCTAATGTATTGTTAATGAACTGCACTAATATTATTAATGCTATTAGGTTAACTAACTAGAGTTTTTACTAGAAAGACTATTTTTACTAGACATTACTTGCAAAGAAATGCTGAATTTAACATGTTTTACATATTTTTTATTTAACATTTTAAAATATAAAAACTATATTAAAATATATTTAAAGTATTTTCTGCTGAGAAATCATATTTACGTGCTGTTTAATTCATAAAACTATTTAAAACATGATTAAAACTAAGTCCAAAAAGTGATAGAACCCTAAATCTTCTACATGGACTCTTCTTTATAAGACAAAGTCAAAATATAAAATAACAAAAAAAGGTTAAATAAGTAGAGTTTTTACTAGAATGACTATTTTTACTAGACATTACTTGCAAAGATATCCTGAATTTTATATGTTTGACATATATATTTTTATTTAACATTTTAAAATATAAAAACAGAAATATAGTACTTAATAGTAAAATGTACCACAATGTAAAGTTTTTCCTATGTAAAAAATCACTAATACTTTTTTATCAATTAAATCCTATTCTTTTATCAACTACAACACTGGAATAAAACTGGTGTTTAACTTTAAAACAACTTTCACTGGTAAATTTCACAAATAATTACATTAGGTCACACTTTATAATAAATTCATTAGTGAACATGAACTAATAATGAACAATATTCATCAGCATTTATTAATCTTAGTTCATATTAATCTCAACATTTACTAATACGTTATTAAAATCAAAGGTTGTATTAGTTAACATTAATTAATGCACTAACATGAACAAACGATGAACAGCTGGATTATTATTAGCTAACATTAACAAAGATTAATAAACACTGTAACAAATGTACACATTACGTAATGAACCTTATAGTTACCAATTTATTTATTCACTACGGTCCAAATTTTGGAATAATTACGATTAGCTAATGTTTACGAAAGAACACCAAGGCTGCATTTAATTGTTAAAAAATACAGTAAAAAATGGAAAAAAATTATTATACTTATTAATTACAAAACGTTTGACACACAGTGTAAATTTATATATATATATATATATATATATATATACAGATCAAAAATAAATGCCACTTAAAACAACACTTTAAAATTTTTTAACAAAGATAAAAAGTATTTAATAATTTCACTTAAATAACAATTAATAGGTAATTATCATTGCCATTTGAGTGAAATCACTGAACTTAAATATACAAGCTTGATAAAAATGGTAAATTTAGAAGAAAATTTCAAATGGCATTTAGAGGCTTTTGCATCTGAACTCTTCATATATATATATATATAAATGTTAACTAATGAACCTTATTGTAAAGTGTTACAGAAATGAAATATAACACAGTTTGAAAACTCCAGAAAAGTGTCTAACTCAGTGTAAATCAAAGGATGAATTTCCCACAAATTGAAGAAAGATTCTTGCAATAGCTTAATAATGTGCCGTCATCCCTGCCCCATGCACAGCTTGTTTTCAGTGTTTTGACTGTGTGTGTGTGTGTGTGTGTGGATCATGAACTGACCTGAGTGCAGAGAAGCGCCGTGAGAGAAGAGCGCAGCACAAGCTCCGTCCGCATGGCTCCACATCCACATGTCCACGACCCGAGCCTCCGACACACACACGACCCGACGAGCTGCAGACCTCACTGAGCGAGTGTGTGTGTGTGTGTGTGTGTGTGTCCTCACTCACGGGTCCACACTCTCCAGCCAATCAGCTGCAGCTCCTGAGAAGAAGAAGAAGAGGCAGAGTTAATCCGATCCTCAAAACTATAAAACCGCACGGCTCCATATAAACTGGACACGTGTCTCAAATTATTGAACAATTCTTTCATATTTAACGGGTTATTTCAAGTGTTTTCTGCTGAAAAATCATATTTACGTGCTGTTTAATTCATAAAACATGATTAAAACTAAGTCCATAAAGTGATGGAACCGTAAATCTTCTACATGAACATGTTATAAGACAAATTCAAAATATAAAATAACAAAAAAAATGAAAAATACTTCACATGGGCTTCAGGGCTGTCAAACGATTAATCGCATCCAGAATAAAAGTTTGTGTTTACATAATATATGTGGATGCACTGTGTATAATTATTTATGTATATATAAATACAAACACACACATGCATGTATATATTTAAGAAAATGTGTTATTCATATATAAAATATTTATATTCATATAACATAGATTATGTATTTATATATATATACAGAATTTAAGCGCAAATATTTCTTAAATATATACATGCATGCATAGGTATTTATATATACAAAATAATTATATACAGCACACACACATATATTATGTAAACAGACTTTTATTTTGGATGCGATTAATCGCAATTAATTTTTGCACAGCCCTAATATATATATAATATAAATTATATATAAATATCCATACAGTATACACATGAAAATATTTCTTAAATATATACAAGCATGTGTATGTGTATTCATATAAATATAAAATAATTGCACCCACATATATTATGTGAACACAAACTTTTGGATCTGATTAATCGTTTGCCAGCCCTAATGGATTTATAACAACAATAATACAAATAAATGAATAGGGCAATAGGGTCTGAAAAGGAAGTCAATATTTACTCATTTAACAGATTAATATTTATTATTATATTAATGTATTTATTATTTAATCTGAAATTCACTAACCAAAAAAAGTTGCTTAATCTTCAGAAAACATTCAAGGGATGAAACTATATTATATAAGATGTAGGTTTGTTTCTTATTCTTTTTTTATGATATTTGAATTTTAACCTGATACTAAAATATGGGAGATTTGTGTAATTATTAAATGACATAAAAATTAAACGAAACAAAAATTCCCTAAATTTAAGCATTAGCAGCAATAAAGTTGCAAATTCGATGTAAATAAAATGATAAACCTGCCATATATTGAAGAAAGACTTTTGCGATAACTAATAATATTAATAAACTTCATTTTATATAGCACTTTTATTAGAGCTTCTCTTTACACGACACAAATAAAATAAATACACACAGAACTGGTGAAGCTGAGCTTGTTGACTGAAGTTATGAGTTAAATAAGCTTCCGGTCGTCATATAAACGTCACATTTATGAGCGTCATTAAACAGTAATCGCATATTCTTTATAAGAGTGCCAATAAAAACCGGCTAATTTACTTCTATCACGATAAATCAATATTATGAGGGACTGATCATGTAAAGGCTTGTGTGTGTGTGTGTGTCTGTCAAATAAAGCTAATAAATAACCGGCGACAGTCATAAAGAGCGAGTCCTGTGTGTGTGTGTGTGTGATCAGCTTTAACACACACCAGCTGATGTTCTCAATCATGATGCATTAACAAAATGGGAATTAATTGACTGGTATAAAAAATAAACATTCACATCTCCCACTCCAGCATTTAGCTGTTTTTCATTACGCAGATATTAAAACACCAGCATCTTAGAACAGAAATAAAGAAAGCATTTCTTCATCACTTCATCATAAAGAAGACGAGACTCTCGCATTTACACGCTGCTAAACGACGATCTCTTAAACATAACGACGGTTTAATGAGCGAACTCTCCCATTCGTGTAGTGATGAGGGTTTGATTGTGTGTGTGTGTGTGTGTGTGTGTGTGTGTGAGATGATCATGAAACTGGTGCGTCTGACAGTCTGAAACTGAAGAGTTCTCATGATCTCTCCCGCAGGGTCAAGAGGACACACACATATACAAGAAAAGAGATCATAAACACACACAACTGAGCGTTACATCTCTCCAATACCAGCAAGACCTGAACAATGAGGACACACACACACACACACACACACACACACACACACACACACACACTCATTCACTCATTAACTCACTCATTCAAGCATTCACTCTTTCACTCATTCACTCACTCACACACACTCACTGACTCGTTCACTCACTCACTTCCTCACTCGTTAACTCACTCACTTACTCTTTCACATATCACTCACTCCCTCACTCACTCACTCATTCATTCACTCGTTCGTTCACTCACTCAAACGATATAAATACTGTTGGTTTTCGTTTCGTGTCTTAGGCCATCAATGTGTACTTACATTTACGAGTCATTAAATCATGTTTAATTTGGACTTCTCTGTGCTGCTCTTTGGTGGACCCCCTTAGCCTCCAGTGTATGACTGATAGACATCAACGGTTTGACTGAAAAATGTCAAAATTGAAAATACTGTGGAAACAAAGACACCTACATCTTGGATGCCCTTGAGGTAAGATAAAACATATCAAACATTAATTTCAAAGTGACTATCCCTTTAAAGATTGTAAACAATATTTACAAAAAAATATTTAGTTACTATAGCTCAGTGGAGCATGATTTATTTAATCTATGCTTCCACGAAATACAGAATATAGAATATAGAGTATAAAATATGAAATATATAGAGTATTGAATATGGAATATAGAATATAGAGTATAGAATATAGAATATAGAGTATAGAAAATAGAATATAGAGTATAGAATATGAAATATATAGAGTATTGAATATGGAATATAGAATATAGAGTATAGAATATAGAGTATAGAAAATAGAATATAGAGTATAGAATATGAAATATATAGAGTATTGAATATGGAATATAGAATATAGAGTACAGAATAAAGAGTATAGAATATAAAATAGAGCATGGAATATAGAATAAAGAGTACAGAGTATAGACTAGAGTATAGAATATGGAGTATAGAATCTAGAGTATAGAATCTAGAGTATAGAGTATAGAATATGGAGTATAGAATAGAATATTGAGTATAGAATATAGAGTAAAGAATATAGAATATAGAGTATAGAATATAAAGTATAGAATATGGAATATAGAATATAGAGTACAGAATATAGAGTATAGAATATAGAATACAGAATATAGAGTATAGACCATTTCATAAGATGTAAACAACACTGGTCCAGAAGCACTTACTGTTTCAGTTTGTAACTGTTTTCTTTATTTCACATGTAAAGAAAACATCTTAAAGATGTTTGTTGAACTTTTTGATTCAGTTTTAAATGTTCTGTTGGTTGTATTTTATCCCAGCTTTTATGTAGTGTTAAAAAACTGAAACAGGAAGTGCTTCTGGACCAGTGTTGTTTACATCTTGTGAAATGGTCTATAGAATATAAAATAAAGCATGGAATATAGAATAAAGAGAACAGAGTATAGACTATAGAGTATAGAATATAGAGTATAGAATAAAAAGTATAGAATATGGAATATAGAATATAGAGTATAGAATACAGAATATAGAGTATAGAATATAGAATAGAGTATAGAATATAGAGTATAGAACATAGACTACAGAATATAGAGTATAGAATATAGAGTATAGAATATGGAGTATAGAATATAGAGCATAGAATATGGAGTATAGAATATAGAGTATAGAACATAGAGTATAGAATACAGAATATAGAGTATAGAATATAGAGTATAGAATATAGAATAGAGTATAGAATATAGAGTATAGAATATAGACTACAGAATATAGAGTATAGAATATAGAGTATAGAATATGGAGTATAGAATATAGAGCATAGAATACGCAGTATAGAATATAGAGTATAGAACATAGAGTATAGAATACAGAATATAGAGTATAGAATATAGAGTATAGAATAAAGAATATAGAATATAGAGTATAGAATAAAGAATATAGAATATAGAGTATAGAATACAGAATATAGAGTCTAGAATATGGAGTATAGAGTATAGAATATAGAATAGAGCATGTAATATAGAATGAAGAGTATAGAGTATAGAATATTGATTATAGAATATGGAGTATAGAATATAGAGTATAACATAGAGTATAGAACATAGAGTATAGAATACAGAATATAGAGTATAGAATATAGACTAGAATAAAGAATATAGAATATAGAGTATAGAATACAGAATATAGAGTATAGAATATAGACTAGAATAAAGAATATAAAGTATAGGATACAGAATATAGAGTATAGAATACAGAATATAGAGTATATAAAATAGATTAGAATAAAGAATATAGAGTATAGAATACAGAATATAGAGTCTAGAATATGGAGCATAGAATATGGAGCATAGCATATAGAATATAGAGCATAGAATATAGAATATAGAGTATAGAATATAGAGTATAGAGTATAGAATATAGAATATAGAGTATAGAATATAGAGTCTAGAATATGGAGCATAGAATATGGAGCATAGCATATAGAATATAGAGCATAGAATATAGAATATAGAGTATAGAATATAGAATAGAGTATAGAATATAGAGTATAGAATATAGACTACAGAATATAGAGTATAGAATATAGAGTATAGAATATGGAGTATAGAATATAGAGCATAGAATACGCAGTATAGAATATAGAGTATAGAACATAGAGTATAGAATACAGAATATAGAGTATAGAATATAGAGTATAGAATAAAGAATATAGAATATAGAGTATAGAATAAAGAATATAGAATATAGAGTATAGAATACAGAATATAGAGTCTAGAATATGGAGTATAGAGTATAGAATATAGAATAGAGCATGTAATATAGAATGAAGAGTATAGAGTATAGAATATTGATTATAGAATATGGAGTATAGAATATAGAGTATAACATAGAGTATAGAACATAGAGTATAGAATACAGAATATAGAGTATAGAATATAGACTAGAATAAAGAATATAGAATATAGAGTATAGAATACAGAATATAGAGTACAGAATATAGACTAGAATAAAGAATATAAAGTATAGGATACAGAATATAGAGTATAGAATACAGAATATAGAGTATATAAAATAGATTAGAATAAAGAATATATAGAGTATAGAATACAGAATATAGAGTCTAGAATATGGAGCATAGAATATGGAGCATAGCATATAGAATATAGAGCATAGAATATAGAATATAGAGTATAGAATATAGAATATAGAGTATAGAATATAGAATATAGAGTATAGAATATAGAGTCTAGAATATGGAGCATAGAGTATAGAATATGGAGCATAGAATATAGAATAGAATATAGAATCTAGAACACCAGGCCGGAGCGTGTGAGGAGAAGCACGTATAACAGCTGGACTCGCTCATAAATCACGCGTGTTGGGCCGTTTCCAGGCTCTTTAATTCCCATCGTGAGCAGGGCATGCTCTTCTACACAACATCACTGAGATAAATGACTGCATTAACACTAACACACACACACACACACTTCAGGAAGCCGGACATTAACAGCACTAACAGCCCAGATAACAGAACGCTCAAGTTATAGACTAATGTTCTTCAGTTACATTAATAGAGTGTTTGTTAAGTTATCTGCTCTTTAATAACATTCTCAAAACATCCACACAAAAAATTATTAATACATCATCGTTTGAGGATCGTTCCACATTCTAACATTCCATAATGTTTAAAGGATGATCATATGAAATGTTCACATGACCAATAATGTTATTTAACTTTTAAAAAATTGGATGTTTTCAACATTCACAAATAACTTTATCGCAACATATGTAACATGAATATTCTCAAAACGTACTTTTCAACATATCAACACAAAATATCAACATATTTTTGTTAGGAGGGTAAGTATTCTTTTTTAACTTAAGTTAGTCAAATAATGTCATCGTTTAAATCGTTTAAAGCCCTTTGAACAGTTTGTAGTTTGCACTGAAACTCTCTTTTGGACCTTGAACCGTTTGGACCCCATTGAAGTCCATTATATGGAGAAAATCCTGGAACGTTTTCATCAAAAACCTTAATTTCTTTTCGACTGAAGAAAGAAAGACATGGACATCTTGGATGACACGGGGGCGAGTAAATTATCAGCAAAAGTTTTTTCAAAAGTGAACTACTCCTTTAAGGCATGAAGAATTTTTTTTTCAAAGAAAAAAAGCTTAAAAATTTAATTGAGTTTCAAATGGTGAGTTTTAAGGGATACAATTATTGACTAACAGGGGAAGTTTAAAAACAACATTTTAATAACCTAAAGAACTGTTTGTCCGATGGAAACGTCCCACACTTTTGCTCTTTATTGGCATCAATGGTTCCATGAAGATTCTGTCCATTGCTCTAAAGGTTTTTCATATTATTAAAATGTAAAAATATATTCTTTTAAGAACTTCTAAAAAGATTATTTCTGGAACCGTCAATTTTTTGATTTCCCTTTAAGTGATCAAATCACGGTAATAAAGTCTGATCAGCAGAAGCTCATGATCTGACGCTCATCGACATGATGATCTAAAGCTTGTGCAAGAACGATTACAGAAGGAGAGCACTCGGACCGCTCTAAACGGGACACACAGAACCTCAGGAACGCTGAGAGGAGATTTCCTGCTGTTTGTTTGCTGACGCTTGCGTAAAGAAACCGTCCTGCAGTTCTTCAACTCTTCCGAGGAAGAGCATCACGTGTAAACAGACGGATTTCTCACCACAGGGACATCTCTGCATCTCTCCGTTTCGTTCTGCCAATAAACAGAAAACTCTCTGTGATGCAGTGTTGCCCTCTCTGCCATGTATTTTAATAATAATAATAATAATGCATTTCTCCTCACTTCCGAATCTAGTTGCCTAATAATCCTGGTATTGTGTGTTACCATTACCAATACTGTTGGCTCTTCTTTTTTAAAGAAGTTCTGCGAGTTTTGGTGCCTGATTTCCCCGAGGTTTCAGCGTTCTCAACGCTTGTAAACACAGGCCTCTGTTGGGGGGAATCTGTCTCGAGTGTTTACGGGCCGCTGTAAATGGGTTAAAGTGTGTTTGCCTCTCTGGACAGGTGGTATCTGGGAAATGTAAATAGGTTACATAATAGATGCATAAATAGTGTGGCCCGTAAAGTCATTAAAATGCGATGTGTGTGTGTGTGATTTGAGCTGCAGGTGAGCCGACAGAAGAGGCGTGCTGGTTATCATAACAGTGATCATAACACCACACTAATGACAGATTCGTGTCCGACAGATAATGGCTTCAATTTCTTTACACTCTTAAAAATTGGCGTTTCCATCAAGAAGCTTTAACAAAGCACCGCCCACTGTTCACAAATACGATAGTTCACACTGTATTGTATGTTGAATTACATATTTATGTCTGTGTGTCTCTTTATTGTTTAAAATGGTCCTTACGTGCGTGTTTAAATCTCATTGAGCGTGACCTTTCAGCGTGATGACGTATTCCCGGCGTGTCGCAGATCAGCTCAGTCCCAACAATTGCGATTAAAAAAAGTATATTACATATTTATTTTTGTGAAAATGACCAATCGTTTGGCTAGATCAGACTCTTCCTCAGCCTAAAGCTATTCACAGACCTTATTCAAAGAAAAATCCAGAAATGTTTTCCTCAAAAAAACGTATTTTCTCTTCCACTGAGGAAAGAAAGACATGGATATCTCGGAAAACATTGGAGTAAATTACCAGGACATTTTCATTTTGAGGTGAACTAGTACTACTCCTTTAAAGGTCCCGTTCTATGTTTCAAACCTTAGTTAGTGTGTAATGTTGTTGTTAGACTAGAGTATAAATAATATCTGTAAAATTATAAAGCTCAAAGCGAGATATGTTATTTAACAGAAGTAGCCTAAGTTACATCGAACGGCCCGTTTGGACTACATCCCTCTACTTCCTCCTTTAATGACGTCAGTAGAACAGTTTCTTGACTAACGTCGCTCCCTCAATATAACGTTACTATGTTTACTCAGCTCTTACGGTGATTTTCTGAAGTAAAACTGACGCTTCATCTTTTGTGATGTACAATAAACTCAGTATATGTTTGATCATCATTCGGACCTGGTCCGAAACAGCAGTTGTAGGCTATTAATAAATAATGGATACATACAATCAGATGACAAATACGTTATAATAACCGTAATTAAAGTACTAAACTATACCTGTTCCATCTCTATACAGCACTCTGACTCTGTAGGCATTATTGTCCGACTGGAAATGAACACCATTACCGAGAGTTTCTGAAGAAATTGTCCTGAGAGAATGAGCGCGAACTCGTGAAGCTCCGCCCCCTGTGCCGGCAGCAGCAGCTCATTTGCATTTAAAGGGGACACACTCACACAGCGCGTTTTCTGAGCCCCCAAAAATTACAATTTAAACATCCTATAAAAATGATCTGTTGGGTATTTTGAGCTGAAACTTCACATACACATTCTGGGGACATAAATCTGATATATCCTAAACTGTGTTCTGGAGATGAATGGAGGTCTGACGGGCTTGGAGCGACGTGAGGGCGAGACGTTAATGACATCATTTTCATTTAAGGGTGAACTAACCCTTTTTTATTAGCTGTGATGAACACAGAACACCCTTCTGGAACCTTTATTTTCAAGAGTCTAGAAATGAAGCTTGTGAATGCCTGTGATCGATAATATAGTGTTTATCATAATTCTGCACAGAATCTCTGCTCACGTGTTTGGCTCTTCTGTTTACATTCTCCGAGCAGAGAGAGAGTCGACGGCCCCCGACACACACACACACACACACACAGACCGCCGTATACTGTATGTCCTACACATACAAGTGGGAAAAACAAACAAGCTTCTGAACAGTGTGTCCGGCCTCGGTCAACAACACGCTCCAGATCCCGCAGGGCACAGGTCCTCCACATCTCCGTCTTCATGAGCCGTTTCTGTGGTTACAATCAGCCAGCGCTTCACTCAAATATCTCTTGATATATAGAGCACCATATGCACCATTTTCACATTTACCGGTTTGGAATGTGGAATATAAACTATAACAGGGTAAACTTCAATGGAGATTAATGACAGACTGTGGCAAATAGCATTTTTGCTTTCCCATTTACTCCAACAGCGAAAACAAAACACACTATTGCATTTCCCAAATAGGATTATCCGCATTAGAAAGCATTCTTTACCAGAGCTTTATATGACTCGCTTCTATCAGCCAACACACAAAAAAATAGGCCTGGGCAACGATTAATCGCATCCAAAATAAAGGTTTGTGTTTATAAAATATATGTGTGTGTGCTGTGTATAATTCATTGGTATATACACACACACACATGCATGTGTTTAAGAAAAATGTGTTGTTTATATAAAAAAAATATATATATATTTATATAGATTATGTATGAATATACACAGTATACACATGCAAATATTTCTTAAATATATACATGTGTTTGTATTTATATACAAAATAATTATACACAGCACACACACACACATATTATGTAAACACAAACTTTTATTTTGGATGCGATTAATCGTTGCCCAGCACGAACATATCCTGGCTCTTCCCAGCTTTATAATGAAAATGAATGATTCCCATTGATATTTGGAAGACTCCAGGGGTTAATAAAGGCCTTTTGAAGCGAAAGCACTCCGTTTTTGTAAAGAAAAATATCCATTTAGCGTTAGTTTGGTGTTGGTTTGTTTTGTGGTTAGTGTGAAAGCAAATGAAACTCGGTTGAGCAGCTTACCTGAGTAAACGTGAATCGCAGCGGTTTACATGGGGTCGAGTGGATGCCATGTCAGAAAGATGGAAATTACAGTCTGTTGGTGTTCGTTACTGGGCTTCAGTTTCATATGTGTACATATTTCAGGCCAGACTCGATGCGACAAGAGCTGAAAGCAAAGCCAATCCGAGAGCGCGACGCGACTGTGAAGTTCGATTCACTAACAAATGACTCTTATGAGCAATGAATCGTTTTAATAAACTCGCATTGAATCAGTCATACTGTGCCAGAAGTAATGTCGTTGTAATATCTGTAAACCTCTTCGTTCATGCATATCCTCATTTTCAACTTACTATTAGATGTGTGGTCATGAAATTAATTTGATGAGTCTTTAAAATAACCAAATATAAATGACAAGGAAAAAATCAACTAATAGAAGAGAACAATTGCATGTTTTTGGAGGGTCTTAAGATCGTTTATTATGGAAGATTATTTTCACAGGCAAAGGCTTTGTGCTCTAAGAAAGCTGCGGTATTTTTAGTAAATTCTGTAGTAGTTTGATGCTATTTAGTGCAAATAGTGGCACTGTATTATAAAACTATGAAATAATAACAACATAATGAGTAAATGATTATATTTATTAAAGCCATGCTGCTTTATTGGGACAATAAAGCCTTGGCGACCCCTAACCCGACTCGATAAACACTTTATTCCTACTATTAAATACCTGTCATGCACTTTATTTCCACTTTCAAATATTTTCTTAATTTTTTTACTTCAGATAAACGCCTCTGTGGGATGATATGCGATGGGAGAAGAATGAGTTGGGAGAGAGCTTTTCTCTCCACAGCACTGCTGTTATCAAACAGGTTTCCTCTGTCATTCTGTCTGGACCAATCACACACTGGTGGGCGGAGTTACTGTAGCCTTGGTGTAATAGACACTTTCTATCTCACAATTGCGAGTTTACATCTCGCAATTCTGACTTTATTTCTCAGTTTTGCGAGATATAAAGTCAGAATTTTGTGTTATATTGTCAACTGTGTGTCACAAAGTCAAAACAAAGTCAGATTTTATTTGTATAACGCTTTTCACAATACATATTGTTTCAAAGCAGCTTTACACAATAAATGTACATAGACAAATACAGTTACATTAGAAATACATTAGAATTGAGTAATAATTAATCATATTACAATGAGTAAAACCTTTTTGTTTTAAGTCACCATTATGGTGATCAGTGTTTGTTTTCGGTTTGTTTTAAAATGACGGTTTTCTCCTTCAGTGATTCTGCTTGTTAACATCAGGTGTCTTCAATGTTGGCAATATAAAATAAAGAGTTCTTAATTAATCTTTGACGTCTGTCTGTTATTCAGATATTTTTGTTTAATTTATTGGTGTAAACATTTTAAATGGTTAACTTTTAAGGAATAATTTGATTCATTATTACTTGTTAAATTTAACTAATTTTGCTTGTAATCTATTGCCGCAATTTTATTGATTAGATATAGCATAATAATTTTTACAGTGTAGGCTATAACATCGTAGACGTCGAGTCGTCTCATCGCAGGATGGGCCAATTGTGACTTTAAATAATGCAAAAAAAAATCCTGAATTGTATGGCAAGCCGTTTTAACTTTTAATCATTCACAGGATATGAATTCCATAGTTTCAGTAGGAATGAGCGTTCTCCGTCTTAATAACTGTGATGTGTAATCCCTGTACTTCTCATGAATCGCCCGCTTCAGAACAGCAGTTTGCACAGTTTTGGTCGTAAATCTAAAGGGATCTTACTTTAATACCACAGTGGAACTATAACATCTTGCCCAGAGTCATTACCCAGATCCAGTGGTAAACACATCATGCCACTAATGTCAAAGCTGATGGCACAAGAGAGCTGCACGAGATTCAGATCCAGAGCGAGTGTGAATGCAGACTGAAGACGGACTCGGGGAGTGATGATGGGAGTCCGCGGGTTCAATCAATGACTGTCAGTCTGAGGCATTCACTGGGAATTATCCGCACATTCACCTCCCAGTAAACCAGTTAGAAGGACATGCCCTCCAGTCCCCGAGGCCAGTACTCACAGATGGAGACGGAGATGCATTTCTTCATGGATATATTGGCTATTTATTATCCCCTGAATGGCACAGCGCCGGCGGTGTTGCTGGAGGTGTGTGTGTGTTGTTGCTCTGGAAGGGAAAGTGAGTTCTTGGAAGAGGGTGTGTTCACGGCAAGCTCTGGGCTGATGGATCTTATATTTAGACACAGCCGGTGCAGATAAATCAACTTCATTAATTTTCATCCCAGAACACCATTCCTCAAGTGTTCACTGTCATTTTTAAAATTTTCGTTTATTTTATGTGTGTGTATATATACGGTATGCGTCCTTTAAACACGTTAAACTGACATAATAACAGTCTTTTTAATAGAACAGTTTATAACAGTTTCCATTTGACAAAATCTTAAAAATGAAATAAAACAAAAAAAACTCTAAAAACATACTTTGTACTGCCTGTGTTTTTTGTTGAGTTTCACATCTGGCTTTTATAGCTCATATTGTCTGATATAGTGATAATATGGAGGGGAAACAGTTTGATTTAAAAAAAAAAAAAAAAAAAACAAGAAGAAGAAAAAACTAAATTTGGTGCAGATGTTTGGTGCAGATACACAAGCATGTGTGTGTATTTATAAATATAAAATAATTATACACAGTGCACCCACATATATTATGTAAACACAAACTTTAATTTTGGGTGCGATTAATCGTTTGACAGACCTAAATATCAGTAATATGTCTTAGTAAGAAATTTAAATGCTTAGTTTTATAATAGTTTTAATAAATATAATGCAAACATATTCCACCGTTATCTGCAAACCTCTTTGTTCATGCGCATCCTCATTTTTATTACTTTGCCTATACCATTAGATGCGTGGTCATGAAATGAATTTGATGAGTCTTATCTAATAACATAAAATATAAATGACAAGGAAAAATAGTAACTAAAAGAGAACAAATGCATTTTTGAGGAGATTGTTTATTACAGAAGAATATTTTTCCAGCAAAGAATAAAAAAGGCAATGCAATGATGACCGAGAGATCAACAAATAAACCGTCCTCAAAAGACTGATTTTTACAAAAATGGTGTCTGTATAAGCTGAAATATTACTAACAATATGAAAGTTATTCTTGCGTTACTTGATAAAGATCAGAGTAGATTTGACAGCAAAGACACTGAAGACACTGTCGAGCTGATTGTACAATTATAAAGAGTTTTACTTGAACTCTCAATCCGGAGGAGACTTGATCATGTTGATCATATAGAGCCTTAGAAATGAAAAAAATGACTCATCAAGGTCATTTCAGTGTAAAGCACATTTTCACAGCATTAAAGCATTTTTAGGACACGTTTATTCTGTTAAACACGTGTGTGAAGATGCTCAGACTGATCAATGCTCTGACACACACACACTCGAGATCTGGGAATGATGAATACTGTTCTTCTTTACTGAAACTAAAACTGACACAAAACATCTTGAATATTTCCTAGATGAACTCAGATCTGAATGATTGCGGTGTGGTATGAGTGTGTGTGTGTGTGTGTGTGACAGATCCTGTACTGTAATTGCTTATAAGGCCATGATGTGGTGTTTGTACTTCAGTAAACCTTCTATATGACCCCAAGAATGAACGGAGATAAAACAGAGGCGCTCTCGGGATGAAACACAGTCCCTGCTGGCTTATTCACGGACACACACTATCCTTCAGATGAAAACACACGACACACACTCCAGCAAACCTCTGGGAATGTGTGTGTGATGTGACGATGTCTGCGACTGAACAGCTGATCTCAGAAAACCGTACAACCTTTTATAGCGTTTAGATATAAAACACGTGTTCGTACGACATGATCGAGAAGAACTTTCAATTCAAAGTAAATGGATGACATATTTGGAGAATTTAAAAGCAGAAAACTTACATATTTTTATAAAAACATGGATAAAACATATTGTATTATTTGAGATGTAACGCTGTTTATATTATTATTTACAGTCATTTTAGGGTTTGGAGACTGCATATATATATGTGTGTGTGTGTGTGTGTGTCTTGTTATATAGATAGTTTTGGTTTTTGTTTCATGTTCATGTTTCCTGGTTTATCATGTGATTCCCTTGTCCTCATGTGATCATGTCATGTGCTTCTCAAGTCTCATGTGTTGTGTTGTCATTGGTTCATTGTTTTGATTGTTTACAGGTGTGTCTTGTTTAGTCATCAGACCTTGTGTATTTAAGACCCCATGTTTGCCTTGTTAGTTCGTCTAGTAAGTTCCAAGTTCCAAGTTCCAAGTTCCAAGTTCCAAGTTCCAAGTTCCAAGTTCCAAGTTCCAAGTTCCAAGTTCCAAGTTCCAAGTTCCAAGTTCCAAGTTCCAAGTTCCAAGTTCCAAGTTCCAAGTTCCAAAGGTCCGACCAACAGTGGATCTCTGAGCTGAGTGAGTGGAGGTGGGGCTCATTTGCATATTTATAGAACCACACATCCTAAATAAGGCAAGGGTGTCGAGTTACATTCAACATATTTTAAGACATGAAGAATAATTTGCAAGAAAAAAATGTTTAAATATGTAATTTTGGTAATCAAAACCGAGTTTTAAGGGGTTAAATGATTGACTACAGGGACTTTAATAATGTTTAAATATTTGTGCTAGAAAACCCTTTTTTTGTAGTGTGGCAACAAAGTTGTAAACTTGCATTTGACTGTTAACAGAAAAGGTCGTAAGTGAAAGCAAAATCATGTTAAACGAGCATTATTTACTATATTAAAACTGAATATTTGAATATTGATGAATTGGCCCCATTCGCTTCCTTAAATCTTTCCCTTAAACCTGCTCGTTTTAGTTCACTTTCATGGCTTTACGTGCTCACACATGTTCAGTTGTGACTGATATGCAGTCGACCCAGAGAAAAAAAGAAAAAAATCAACACACACATCCACCATCTTGTCGAAAAATGCAAGCCATGTATAAACACTATAAATTGTGAGTGTGTTTTCTTGGTCCGAGTCCAGAGCCGGAGAAGCTGCTTCGGTCATGACCAGATTTGGACACGTGTCTCGTCGTCTGCTGTTCGCTGATGATGGGAGATTCCTGTTAATGGCAGAAGGAATGAAACCATACCTGGAAACCACTGTTTGAGCAAAGAGTGCTGGAGGACGGACACTTGTGGACAGAAGAAACCCTTCGGTGAAGTTTATCCAGTCCGAGAGCTTCTCCGTTACAGAACGTCAACATAGGATTAGCTGAACTTCATTTAAAACAAAGGTAGGCCAACAAGTGTCACATCTGCATCTCATATTTTCATTTCTACGATTACTGACCGTAAATCACTTTTTCATGCAGAGATTAAATATTTTAAGTCCAGGCTTCATGAACTGCATGTGAAAAATTCTCATTTTCATGTAAACGATAAACAGCGATTCATTCCCAGGAACAGACATTGAAATCATCACGCTGTATCTTCTCTCATGGGTCAGTGTGTGATCAAAGATGATTTTTTACCTCATAAATTGTCATAATTTAGAAATTAAAGGCCATTTTCTACCCTGAATTTAGCCTGTGATATGAACAATCTGTTTGAAGGGGCGTGTCTTCAATGTAAACGCCCTCTTCTCTGATTGGCTAACATCTTTGCATATATAATTACATGTTGAACTCTCTCAAAGTCCTCTTCTGTTCTATTACAGCTGTCCAGATTAACTAATCATGAAAAGTGCTGATTATAGCACTATAATCTGATTTGGTCTTTCATTTGTATTACAAAATCTAAAACAAGTCGTTTTCTGAGCTTGGTTTCAATTAAAGCTGAATTTCTCAATTCGTGACCCCTTTAAAGCCCCCCTGCAGTCATTTTTAAATAATTATTTCAATTACAACTCATCTTTAATAATAAAAATTACATATTTACACGTTTGTTCCTGTGAAAATATTTTCTTCATGCTTTAAGTAGCCTAAGCAGTGAGGTGCTGTCTTGTGAGTAACGGTGTTGTTCGGCTCAACGCGAGCGGAGTAATTTATTCACGAATCACGATACAATACAGCACGAGCACATGCCTCGAGTAGGCTACCTTATTGCTTTTATAAAACGGTTACCACACAATAAAAATATTCAAGTTAAAAAAATGCATTAGTGCAACTTTCATGAAGTAAAATCTCTAAAAGCCTTCCTTCCGCTAGAAAAAAATAGTCCCTGAGCGTGAACAGCAACAACGCTCCGGTGTGTAATCTGCATGAAAGCTCAAATAAACACAACATAGGAACCGCAGCGTTACAGTGATACACAGAACCGTTGGGTGAAGCGGTCATAGAGGTGTTTTATCGTAAATAGAGCACAGCTGTTGACCAATCAGAATCAAGGATTGGAGACTCTACACAGCCTTGCTCATTTAGTAAACATTGAGCCACGAATATGCAAATCTGCCTCCGCCTCAAACCAATCACAGCAGCTTAGATCACCTGCAGACATCCTGGTTTGATTAAGCCATGTTGAAATTATTAAAAACATGTATGTTAATTGAAATGAAGCTGGAAAAAAATACTAGTTGAAAAACTTAAACTAAATGAAAATTAGATATGTTGAAAACTGAGATAAGTTTAAGTACTAAAATTATTAACAGGGAAAAAACCAAACTAAAACTAAATTAAACCTATATATCAAATTTTATCTCAAATAAAATAGCTAAAGCACAAAACTAAAATTAACATAAAAAGCTTATATAATTAAAACAAAAAACAAAAATGAATATTTTTTTAATGTTATAAAACATGTAGCAACAGAAGTTTCGTTTTAATTAGAATTGGTAAGCACATTTACCACAATATAATATTCCTAACATTTTTAAAGGCAGCATTGCTGAATTTAAAGTAGCACGTCTGATAGCTGAAGTGATCAGATAATAAGAGAAACTGCATTATTATTATTTACTATATGCATTGCCAGTGTTTTCACATTATAATGCACAAGTTCCAGAAGGATTGGGTGAAAGTGAGAGAGTCTGCCAGTGTCCAACAGAGGGCAGCAAAACACAGGAGCTGCAGATCTCCCCGGTAAACATTCAGTCACATGATCTTATTAATATGAAGGAGTTGGTTTGTCCACATCAGGTGCTTGAGGCGTATATGCATTGCATTGTGTTTTAGCTCTATTTTATTTATAGAAAAATCACACTTTTTGGAATTGAATTCGATTAATTCATTGTGATGATTAAGATTGTATACAAGCTTACATAAGATTTCATGGATGAACATATGACTCATAACTCAGAGATGTGATCATCAGGGAGAGTGCTCATAAAATTAATGAAAGCACGGCCCAAACGGACAGCCTTCAATTAACACCCCGGCCTCTGCTTGTAATGGGATGACCTGTGACTGCGGATGATTTATGACAGCATATGGGCGTCATGGAAACTGCATCTCCACTCATTAACACACGTCATTAGTCTGGGTCCTCTCTTTCATTGGACAGCTGATTAGACATTTTGATTGACAGCCGAGTTGCCCCTCCCACTCGCAAACCACACACACACTATTCATAAAACCTCATAATCAAACAGTCAAAAACACATGCGAGTCATTCTGGAGCCGCTTTTATGCACAACATATCAGTGCAAACCAAAAGAGTAATATTTGATTGAAAAATTAATGGCAAGTAAGACGTTGAATTAAACGTGAAATTTTGAAGTAGAAAGAATAAAATATTATTTCCAGTAATGTTGCACATTGTGGTGGTTGTGTAAAGCGCTTTGAGTGCTGAGGGAAAACGCTACAGAAATGAAACACATTTTTATTATTATTAATTTTTACTGCACAAAAAAAAATGCTTTTAGACTGTATTGTTTCATGTGATTACTTGAATGATGTCAATAAAAAATATATAATGTAAATATTTGTGAAGAAAATTGTATTCCTAAAAAAATATTGTATGAATAGAGAATGCAGTGAGTTCTGCTGTAACACTAATGTGATGATGGAGAGACACACACTCCCTGACACTGACGGCTGAAGGAATCTCATCATCCATCACTGACGGTGGACAGAAGAGAAACACCTGCAGAATAAACATGACTCTGGACTACTGGAGGCTTTATTTGGTTCATTATGTTGAACAAATCTACAGCTATTACATAAAAACGTGCATATTCTAATGCACTTCCACTGCTTTTATTTATTTATTTATTATCATATATCTGTGGGAAATACTAATTACCAATATCGGTTTTATCAGAGATTTTTTCAATTGGTTGGTATCGGTGGATCTTGCATATACAGGTCAATATTAGGCTATAGACATTCATTGATGCTAATTTTGTGATCCCTAGATTTACTTTTATTTTAGTAATGCTTTATTTAGTTAAACACGAGAACTTTAATATCGTCTATTTTGCCAATAACACGATGGGTGCATCTATATAGCCATATATAAATATAGCCTACATGTCAATATTGTTTTAATTCGCGGAATATAATTATTCAAGAGTGTGAGCTAACCCGGGTTATGAGTCTTGATATATAAACTTGTCCCTCAAATCTGATTGGTTGATGGGAATCATGTTGTTCCTGGATCTACAAAGATGTTCATTTAATTCAGGAACATGTTGTTGGTGAGATCCTGTTCGCCCTGTGTAATAACGCCACAGATTTGAGCTGTCAATTATAAATAAACACGTCCCCGGGAAATGTGATGATTATCTGATCTGTGCGATCACAAGCTGAATTTTGAGACTCGGATTATACATTTTGTATTAGTGCCGAATTCCTTCAGTCTGTGTTTTATAGTCCACATTTTCACCCGTTCAGCAAATGTGCCCAATAATGGAATCAAAAACAAGACTAGCTATATCTTTTATTCATATAGTCCAGGCAAGATTTCAATAGCCTAAATCGTGACTGAATCTGAACCAATCAGAATGAACATTTAAAAGACCCAAAGCCAATCAGCATATCACTTCAATCAGCTGGTATAAAAACGTTTTAAAATATAGCGAAATATTGATAAAATCACAAGTATTGAATGCAAAACACCTGAGAGTGTTCATGACTGAATCAGAGACGAGTCTTCTGAGCAAGTCTTTTTGTGAATAGAATCACTATTCGAACATTCTGAATCGATTCCCAAACGGAAGTTATTCTTTTCGAATGAGAATCATTGTAATCGTAAACGTTGTGTCGGATAATAAAACACGATCATACTTCTTTCAAAAATAAAGTTACATCATGTTCGGTGTTATGCCAAAAAACAAACAAAGAACAAACACTATTGGCTTAGAAAAATAAATGAAACTATATTCTCAAACTTATACAATCGCATCCAAAATAAAAGTTTGTGTTTACATAATATATGTAGGTGCACTGTGTATAATTATTTTATATATATAAATACACACACATGCTTGTATATGTCCAAGAAATATTTTCATGTATATAGATTTATATATAATTTATATGATATGTAAATATATATTTTATAAATATTTTTTTTTCTTAAATATACATGCATATGTGTGTGTATTTATATATATACAAAATAATTATACACAGTGCACCCACATATATTATGTAAACACAAACTTTTATTTTGGATGTGATTAATCACGATTAATTGTTTGACAGCCCTAAAAAAACAGTACATTTTAAAACCAGACAAGAAATAAAATTACTTTTTTGTAGATCTGCTATATATCCTATTCACATGATATAATTATGGTTATTGTGTCTTGATCAGTCTGGCAGATTTGTACTCTAGACAGCAGAAATGATATCCGGCTGTAAACCGGTTTCCGTCTCGTCGTCGCTGTAAAAGATTGTTAGACCGAGGTGTCCAAGGACAGCGTGTTCCCGTTCACACAGATGTCCATAATTTGAGCTGACGAGTTCTCGTGATCAAACCCGGGCTCATTCCTCAAGCTACAGCAGAGAAAAACTGAAAATTGTCATTGATTTTCTGAAGCTTTCTGACACACTGAGACTGTTGAATTGATCACGGTCAACATTAGAAACATTAGGACTATATTATATCATATTCAACACAGTAGGAATTGTTACTCTAAATGTGAGGTGCACTGCATGCATCAAAAAAATAAGCAGAAAGAATAAAGTGACTTCATTGGTAGCAATTGCCATATATTGCATCAGGAAATCCCGAAGTTGCACAAATGCGACTGTGGAGAGAAATGAAGGTCTATGTGGATCAAGCTACACACTCGACACACTCCAGCACAGTCCTGTCTCTAACAGCAAGCTGTCAAGGCCAACGCAAGGTTGATATTTTCAATCTGAGAGAGATATTGTGTGCCATGACACCGGTTCAGTCATCAGCGTTTCCAAAGCCGTGAGTCAGTCACAGATCTGGGACCTGTGAAGAGGCCTGAAGGAAGCGCAGGAGAAACTCCAGGAGATCTGTCTGTGGTTTCTGTCTTAATTTCTGTCTTTTTGTCAATAGATTTAAAGCGTTGCTTCTGAAGACTGCGCATGTTTGAACGAGCTCTTGTGTGTGTGAACGAGTCTATGATTGAATCTGGAAATAAAGCAAATAACTGAGATGAATGAGAAAGTTATTACTCCACCACCTTCGTGACATCATTAACAAAC
This sequence comes from Pimephales promelas, assembly GCF_016745375.1. The sequence goes on along the minus strand of NW_024121688.1, from coordinate 3,186,655 downwards.
ACAGTTGAAAGACCAATTTGAGACAATACAGTTTCGGGAAACACTCATGACTAGTGGATTTCTTCAATGATACATTGAACTATAGTAGTGAAGCGGAGAGTTACAGCGCTGTGGGAAACACACATTTCTGTACTAGAAGCAATCACAACACCTGCAATCACATGTGGATCAAAACAAGCAGGTTTCTGTGAAGTCCTCAGTCTGACGGGGAGCAGGGCCGAACGCCCACAGCATGAATCTGTGCATCACAGAGGTGGATCAAAATAACCAGATTAGATAGAGAGAGAAAGGTTTCACAGCTGATGGCTTAAAACCTCTGCAAAATGAGCAATGGTAACCACCATTTCTGCCTACATATAATTTTTTGTAGAATTACGGTTCTCACAAAAAAAGCCACTCTCAACTAACTAACTAACTAACTAACTAACTAACTAACTAACTAACTAACTAACTAAAAAATAACTAACTAACTAAATAAATGACAACAAACTAACCAAATAACTGAAAACTACTAACCGACTAACAACTAACTAACTAATTTACTAACAACTAATTAACTAAATGGACAACATAATGTAATATATTAATAATGTGTTGAGAATCCATTCTTAGGTTGACATCACTGAAAGGTGTAAACATTGTGTCACTGGCTGACTAACAGTTAACAAATTACTAACTAACAAACTAACAACGAACAGCTACTGACTAACAACTAACTATTTAACCGAGTGAGTAATTAAATGGTTTAAAAAAGTACCATGTTAATATACTGAGAATTTATTCTTGTTAACGTCTCTGAAAATGTAAATAATTAGTCTCTTACTGACTAACAGCTTCTAACTAACAAATAACTCACTAACAACTAACTGACTGATTCACTAATGTTGACAAAGGGTAAATGGTAATATCCCAATAATCCATTCTTAGGTTGACATCCCTGAAATGTGTAAACATTGTCACTTGCCCACTGACTGACTGATAGACTAACAACTTCTAACTTACAAATAACTAACTAACTAACTAACTGACTTACTGACTAACAACCAACTAACTGACTGACTAACTGACTGACTGAAAGACTAAATAACAAATACTAACTAACAAATAATACCTGTCTGACTAAATAACAAATAACTAATGAACAACTTACTAACTCTCTAACTAACTAACAATTAACTGACTCACTAACTGACTGACTGACTGACTAGCTTACTGACTAACAAATAACTAACTAACTAACTGACTGACTCACTAACTGACTGACTGAAAGACTAACGGACTAACAAATTCTAACTAAAAAATAATAACTGTTTGACTAACTAACAAATAACTAACAACTAAACAACTAAATGATTATCTAACTAACTAACAACTAACTGACTCACTAAGTAACTGACTGACTCACCAACTGACTCACTAACTGACTAACAAATACTAACTAACAAATAATAACTCTGACTAACTAACAAATAACTAACCAACAACTAAATGATTCTCTAACTAACTAACAACCAATTGACTCATTAACTGACTGACTGACTAACTAACTAACTAACTAACTAACTAACTAACTAACTAACTAACTAACTAACTAACTAACTAACAAATAACTAACTCACTAACAACTAATTGACTCACTATAATCTGACTCCCTAACTAACAACTTGTAACTTACAAATAACTAACTAACTAACTAACTGACTTACTGTCTAACTGACTGAAAGTCTAACTAACAAATACTAATTAACAAATAATACCTGTCTGTCTAACTAACAAATAACTAACTAACAACTAACTGACTCTCTAACTAACTGACTCAGTAACTAATTGACTGACTGACTGACTAACTGACTAACTAACAAAACTCACTGACTCACAAACTAACTGACTCAATGACTGACTGACCGACTAACAAATAACAAATAACTAACTAACAAATATATGATTCTCTGACTAACTAACAACTAACTGACTGACTCACTAACTAACTGACTGCCCACTAACTGACTGACTAACTGACTAACAAATACTAACTAACAAATAATAACTGTCTGACTAACTAACTAACAAATAACTAACTAACAACTAAATGATTCTCTAACTAACTAACAACTAACTGACACACTAACTAACTGACTGACTGGCTGACTGACTCACTAACTAAAAATAACTAACTCACTAACTGACTCACTAATTAACTAACAACTAACTGACTCACTATATGACTCCCTATCTGACTCCCTAACTGACTAACCAACTAACAACTGACTGACTCACTGACTAACTAACTAACAAATAACTAACTAACAACTAACTGACTCCCTAACTGATTTACTAACTAACTAACAAATAACTAACCGACTCACTAACTGATTTACTAACTAACTAACAAATAACTAACTGACTCACTAACTGATTTACTAACTAACTAACAAATAACTAACCGACTCACTAACTGATTGACTTACCAACAAATAACTGACTAACAGATAACTGACTCACTAACTGACTGACTAACTAACTAACAAATAACTGACTCACTAACTAACTAACTGTCTGTCTGACTAACTGACTAACTAACAAATAACTAACTCACTGACTCACTAACCGACTGACTAACTAACTAACAAATAACTAACTAACAACTAACTGTCTCACTAACTGACTGACTGACTCACTAACTGACCGACCGACTAACTGATTAACTGACTAACTGCTTGACAAAGAGTAATATGTTAGAAAACACTTTCTTTTAGGGTTCAATTCTATGTGAAGGACAGGAGAGATAGAGACGACCAATTTGACCATGAAATGAATTTCTGGACTCGATAAGACCGACGTTCAGACAGACACTGTTGTGATCAGTAATGAATAAACCAGCAAGAGTTGTGGCTTTAGATCTGTGCAGTTGAGCATTTTACAGTCGACAGAGTTAAAGTCAACACTGATTGCATGGACGGTTTGGTGTTGTTGTTTCATTCTGAAAACGAAATACCTGATTAATGTTGCTGAGAACGAGCCTGCACGCCCAGAGAGAATCGCATAGGTTTGCATTGTTTCTGTGTGCAGTCAGATGGTGACAACACACTTCTGAGACATTTTCTGTAATGGAAAAAGCAAAACATTGATTTACAGTAAACGCACAACATGAAGACACAAATTGCAGAGCCTCAGATACAGTTGTAAGGCCATCGATCCCTCTAATCCTCTCTAAAGCCTTCGGATAAATCCGGGAGAATTTGCAGAAAAACATGACATTTCCTGAAGGTCTCCTGGAGGGTTTAATCAAATCTCAGTTTCTGCAGACATCTGAGAAGAGACAGTCGTGTGTGTTATGCTCATCTAAAGACAGGCGTTCGGCTCGGAGACAATGGAAAATGGGTCATGAGAAATATAACGGTAACACTTTACAATAAGGTTCACTGATTAACATTAGTTACTGTATTAACTAACATGAACTAACCATTAATAATACATTTGTTACTGTGTTTGTTAATGTTATATTAATAATAAGCTATTCATGTTAGTTCACAATGCATAAACTGATGTTAACAAGATTTTAATAAAGTAGTAGTAAATGTTGAAATTAACTTCAGTAAAGAAGTTTAATGAATGCTGTATAAGCGCAGTTCTTTATTAGTTCATGCTAACTTATGTTAATTAATGTTAAAGGAAGTATGTGTAACTTTTTCACTCTAGTAAACCATAAAAATATCATCATATGTTTGCGAATATTGAGGAAACATGCCGAGTTTACACACTCGTCTCCCTGAAGAACACTTTACGGTTATTTTACTTCGTAATGTGTGTTTCCTGGCTGGAACGTTTGTTGTTGTTTTGGTCTGTGATGCGACAGGTTGCCAATTTTGATTGTCCATTGCGCTCGTTCCTGTTGTGTGTCATCAAACAGGCCATCCGTGTGAGTGTCGAGTCTGAGGAGGCGGGGTGCGAGACGATCTCTGATGTTTTGAATTTGGACTGCAGTACCTGTTTCCACCACTAGTGGAACACAATCTTACAGACTGCACCTTTAACTAATGAACATTATTGTAAAGTGTAAATGAAATAACTTTGGTTTTCTTTGGTTTTAATGGCTTTTCTGACACTGTAAACTGCACCAATAGTAGTCAGACATGTCGTTTTCTTTTCAACATTTTAATTCTCTCTCTTTTTTTCTTCATTGTGATGTCAGGAGAACAGTTGTATAACCATGACACTTTTGACTTTATGGCCCCAAAATATACCAATGAAATTCAATTCAGAAATTAAAAACATGCACATTATAAAGGAGGAATAAAGTTGTTGTATGTAAATAAATTAATAGTTCTGTTCCACACAAACAGGTGTTTTTCATGCTATTTAAAGGAACCAATCACAATACAATTATGAAACAAAGAGCCCCCTCAGTATTAGTTATTCATCTCGACAGTGAATATCAGACACATGAAGGAATATTATGTATGAGTCTGAGGGGTTTTAGCATATTCCAGTTCTTCATCATTGGGGATTCACCCTCAGAAACCTGTTAGAAAAGTTGAGTTGAAAGAGAATCTCCTCCTTCATTATATCATCCTCTGTGTGTGTGGGGATTTACACTGTCGTGACATATATCACACACACACACCGAGGATATGCTTTAAAGAGTCCTTTCAAACAAAGGAACGAGGATGGAGAAAATTCTCGACTCTCGACAACATGGCTGAATCTTGATTTGAAAAGTAGAGAGGAAATGGAGCGTTTCTGCTTAAAACAAGATCAAAAATCTGTCAGTGGGATCAAAAAAAGAATGTTAATTCAAAGAAAACAGTGTATTTAGTAACACTTTATAATAACTGCATGCCTTTAAATCTCCTTTGTAGAAGCTTTACGAGGCATCCTCACTTTATAAGCTCACAAAAATAGTTAACAGACAACTATAACTATTAATCATGAATTACAGTAGGAATACATGTTAATAGTAAAAGTAACTATTACTATATGTCTTAATAATAAGATGTAAAAATGTACATTTAAATAGTTTATTAATCATACACTTTTTAAATGATCTTATGAACCACTGACAACTCCTAGATAACGTAATAATTTAATACTTAATTAGCTGGTTAGTTAGTTTGTAGTTTTTAGTTAATTAGTTAGCTAGTCAGTTAGTTAGTTAGATGTTTATGTAGTTAGTTAGCTAGCAAGTTAGTCAGTAGTTTTTAGTTAGTTAGTTGGTAGTTTTTATTTTGTCGATTAGTCAGTAAGTCAGTTAGTTAGTAGTTTTTAGTTTGTCAGTTAGTAGTTTTTAGTTTGTCAGTTAGTCAGTTAGTCAGTAGTATTTAGTTTGTCAGTTAGTCGGTTAGTCATTTAGTTAGTAGTTTTTAGTTTGTTGGCTAGTCAATCAGTCAGTTAGTTAGTTAGTCAGTCAGTTAGTTAGAGTTAGTTGTTAGTCAGTTAGGTAGTAGTTTTTAGTTTGTCGGTTAGTCAGTTAGTCAGTCAGTTAGTAAGCTAGAGTTAGTTGTTAGTCAGTTAATAAGTAGTTTTTAGTTTGTCGATTAGTCAGTTAGTTAGTAGTTTTTAGTTTGTCGGTTAGTCAGTTAGTTAGTCAGTCAGTTAGTAGTTTTTAGTTTGTCGGTTAGTCAGTTAGTTAGTTAGTCAGCCAGTTAGTAAGCTAGAGTTAGTTGTTAGTCAGTTAGTTAGTAGTTTTTAGTTTGTTAGTTAGTCAGTTAGTTAGCAGTTTTTAGTTTGTTGGCTAGTCAGTCAGTTAGTTAGTTAGTCAGTCAGTTAGTTAGTAAGCTAGAGTAAGTTGTTAGTCAGTTAGTAGTTTTTAGTTTGTCAGTTAGTCAGTTAGTTAGTCAGTCAGTTAGTAAGCTAGAGTTAGTTGTTAGTCAGTTAGTTAGTAGTTTTTAGTTTGTCGATTAGTCAGTTAGTTAGTAGTTTTTAGTTTGTCGGTTAGTTGGTTAGTCAGTTAGTTAGTCAGTCAGTTAGTAAGCTAGAGTTAGTTGTTAGTCAGTTAGTTAGTAGTTTTTAGTTTGTCAGTTAGTCAGTTAGCTAGTAGTTAGTAGTTTTTAGTTTGTCGGTTAGTAAGTTAGTTAGTAGTTTTTAGTTTGTCGGTTAGTCAGTTAGTTAGTTAGTCAGCTAGTTAGTAAGCTAGAGTTAGTTGTTAGTCAGTTAGTTAGCAGTTTTTAGTTTTTCAGTTAGTCGGTTAGTCAGTTAGTTAGTAGTTTTTAGTTTGTTGGCTAGTCAGTCAGTTAGTTAGTTAGTCAGTCAGTTAGTAAGCTAGAGTTAGTTGTTAGTCAGTTAGTTAGTAGTTTTTAGTTTGTCGATTAGTCAGTTAGTTAGTAGTTTTTAGTTTGTTGGCTAGTCAGTCAGTCAGTTAGTTAGTCAGTCAGTTAGTAAGCTAGAGTTAGTTGTTAGTCAGTTAGTTAGTAGAAGTTTGTTGGATAGTCAGTTAGTTAGTTAGTCAGTCAGTCAATCAGTTAGTAAGCTAGAGTTAGTTGTTGGTCAGTTAGTTAGTAGTTTTTTGTTTGTCGGTTAGTCGGTTGTTTTTTTTAGTTTGTTGGTTAGTCAGTTAGTCAGTCAATCAATTAGTAAGCTAGAGTTAGTTGTTGGTCAGTTAGTTAGTAGTTTTTAGTAAGTCGGTTAGTTATACCACAAAGAAAGGAACTGGTTTGTGTTGTCGTTTGTGTTCGGTAAGAGCTTTCGCCAGCTCTTGAAGAGATGATGTGAAACAAGAACAATATATGAGAATGAATTGTGTGGCGTAAAGGACGCGGTTTCACAGATTGTCCATCGTCTGCAGGTTTGCATATGGCAATCTTTAGAAAACATCAGTGATTTCAGAAACCAGACAAACCTGTCGACCTTCAAAACATACATGCATACTACTCTGTTATTTCAGAGAGGCGGGACTAAAAGAAAGATGCTTCACGACGTCTTCCACTAGCACTATAAATAATCAGTTTTGCCATTGTGTCAAACTCACACTGCATCTGAATGCAACACACACCTGCCATATAGATGTCATTCTCGTCATAAAGGCATGAATCTCCTGCAAGATGACAGGTGTTAGCAGGGATGATTTACAGAAAGAATAATTGATTGATGTTCTGCAGATGTGTGTGTGTGTGTTTCCTTCAGTACATGTGCTGGTGCTGAAAGCGAACGGTCTGATTATACAGGCGTCTGCACAATGACAAGGTGTCAGCTCGTATCGACTCACTGCTGGGCTCCTTCGCTTCTTTTAATCAATTACAATTTCCCTAAAGCCTCTCGTCTCCTTAGTCTCTGGGCTAATAGAGAAGTGACTTCAGACGAGGCCATCTGTCGCATACCTGAACACAGTCATTTTGTTCCACGCTTATGCTCGGTGTCTGTGACATTTTAACATTCATTATAATGCTCAGGCGTACGGATGACTCCCTGTTGAATTAATACCAGAGAAAAGCACTAGTAACCTTCTTCCTTTATTGCATTAAAAGTGCATAAAAATAAATCAGTGTATAGAAGCACGTTCTATTGCACACGTGTTGGCATTTTCAAAACAAGGTCAATAAATCTCGTAATAAATCAGATCATTTGATCTTCAAGCAAGGTTGGTTCAGGTTGTAACGTGTGATATGGTGTGACAAAACCGTAGTTACATTTATATTACAGTTACATTTTTATTTTGACAAGCTTTGTTTAACAGTTCTGTCTAAAAAAATATTTGACAAATAAATAAAAATTGGAATATTAAAAAAGTATTATAGTATTTGTCTTTCTGACGCTACTCATAACCTACTGTTAGCATCCAGCAAATACATATTCATATAATTTAATCAAGTATTTAAATAAAGACTTGGCGGTTTTCCCTCGAGATGCTTCCATTTGTTTCCATATATTTGTATCGATCCATTAATGAAGTTCAGAAAATACAGTTTCTTTTATTACGGGGACTGAACAGCAATTGTCAAATATGTTGTATTTGAATACAGAGAATGGTTTTAAATGCTGCAATTATTCAGAGTGCAAATGCATGATGTATGAATATTACATAAGCCATATTCTTGTATTATATCCCTGCATAATTGAGGGATTACCATAATGCGAGGGTAATTCTTGAGTCACACACACAATTATCTTCCAGTTCTTGAAAAGGCATGCACATGTTTTACTCTCCTGTATCTCTGTTTAGGCTTGAAGGAGAATCGTTTCTAAATTGGGAAGAGAAGGGAGATTGATCACACGTTTTTCTAAAGTATTATGGAAATATTTTTGCCGGTCATAGCAGAAAATCCAGCATTAAAGTGCAGCACCATCTTATCCTCAAAATCCTTTTTATAGTACCAAGAGATGCATTTCCACCCGAAGCATCTGTCAGTGTGACATCTCTGATCAATCAATGCAAATTCTCCATTCTCCTGCCAGGGACGAGTCTGTGTTCAATTCTGCTGGTGTTCTCAGAGCAAAAGTGTAGGGCTGACCTTGTGCCTCGACCTCATTATTTTCCAGATCTTCAACCTTAAAGGTCTGATGTTTCATTCAGATGGTGATGTTTCACCCTCTCCTGTTCAGATGCACTTGATCTATTGATGGGCCCGTTGAAACTCTCCACCAGTCTCTGTTGCACATGTGAAATTGTTAACCCTGGGATAAACCCATATCATTTCCTAAATCAAACTGTCATCATTGAGTGGTTGTTAATCTTGAGTATGGCTCCTAGATTTTACACTTTACTTGTATTTGTAAGCTGGTTTGCTTATTTACAAAGCAGAGAAAGGTGATTTTTACCTGGACTTACAGTAAATATGCTAACCAGGCTGTGCGTCATTCAGAATAGAATTTAGAATCCTTTTAAATTCCAAATCAAATCCTTAATTGAATTTAGATTGCAAACAGGATGCAGAATTTCCATACAAATTTCAATGTAAGAATCAAAAGTAGAATAAAAACAATTCAAAGACAGAAAGAAAGAAAGAAAGAAAGAAAGAAAGAAAGAAAGAAAGAAAGAAAGAAAGAAAGAAAGAAAAACGGATACACAGACAGATAGATAGATAGATAGATAGATAGATAGATAGATAGATAGATAGATAGATAGATAGATAGATAGATAGATAGAGGAGTAATAGAGGAGGAGTATTAGAGGAGTATTAACGAAATACTAGAGGAGTACTAGATGAGTACTAGATGAGTATCAGAGGAGGAGTATTAGATGGGTATTAGATGAGTATTAGATGAGTATTAGATGAGTATCAGAGGAGGAGTATTAGATGGGTATTAGATGGGTATTAGATGAGTATTAGATGAGTTTTAGATGAGTATTAGATGAGTTTTAGATGAGTATTAGATGGGTATTAGATGGGTATTAGATGAGTATTAGATGAGTATTAGATGAGTTTTAGGTGAGTATTAGATGAGTATTAGATGGGTATTAGATGAGTATTAGATGATTATTAGATGGGTATTAGATGAGTATTAGATGGGTATTAGATATGTATTAGATGAGTATTAGATGAGTTTTAGATGAGTATTAGATGAGTATTAGATGAGTATTCGATGAGTATTCGATGAGTATTAGATGAGTATTAGATGAGTATTCGATGAGTATTCGATGAGTTTTAGATGAGTATTAGATGAGTTTTAAGTAGCTATAAAAAAATCACACCTCTCACACTCGTCATGAAGGGCAAAATTTGCCAAAATCACTTTTTGCACCAGGCTGTAAACACATTGTTTTCTTGCGTAAAGTTGGGCATTTTAACATGCGGGTCTATGGGATCGATGGTGCGTTCTATTATTCATCCGTCTCGGAGATCCGAATCGGACGACAGACGTTGCCTAGCAACACGCCCCCTTTCCTCGGATTTCTCCTCTCGGACGTCGGACAACCGTGAGGACACCGAGCAAGAAATCCGTTTCGGAATACAAGATGGCCGCTCCCTGTGACTTGCAAAATGAATTGTTTTCATTGTTTTTGAACCGCTTTGGTATTTTAAATGACGATTATAATCACTCGTATTACTGCGTCCCCTGTGGGTATGGGAATCGGTTGTTGTGAGTGCAATTATTAACGTTGATAACAGAAGATTAACATGAAAAACATTAAGTGATCATTTTCAAGTGGCTGCGTTTTGATAAGGTGTAGTCATAATATTTAGTTATAGTTAATATTTAGTTTTAGTTAATATTTATTTATTTTATTATAATAGTATGCTACCATGACAACAGCTTTCTCCGATTCGGACACGCAAAACATAATAGAACGCTTGAAGTGTGGACGTGACGCCAAATCCGAGGTCCGAGTCGGTTCGTTGGGTATAATGGAACGCACCATGAGTCTCTCCTCCAGCCGGCCTCTAGTGGCCAGTGGATGAACTGCAGTATAAGTCACTTCCGTGTTGGATTGGAGCGAGACGGGAAGGTTGCCGCTTGATTAAAACACAGGTTTGTCAGACGACTTCCCACCTGTGGATGTTTTGTGCAGGACGCCAGAGAAATGCTGGAAGAAGAGAACAAGAGAGTTCTGTGCTTCGTCTGTATAATGATGGTGAATGATCAGACTCTCAGCAATAGCAGCGTATTGATTTGCTGTTCTGAAATGTCTGTGGCTCTATTATCCCCACTTTAAATTAGGCCTGTCACAATGGATCGTCCTTAAACAGTAGCAGTAAAGCGATGCCGGTGACCCGCCATGTCTGACTTTGAGAGTGTTTTCAGGGAAGGACGAGGTCAGGACAGTCATTCGAGGGCTCTGGGGCTTTATGGATGATTAGCTCCAGAATTGGCGAACTGACATCCATTCTGTTAGAGATCAATCCGGCAGATTTGCTCATTAGCAGTGGAGCTGTGCGGCGTCTCCATCTCTGATGTGACTCGGGGTTAATGTTGTTGCTCAGACCTGTTCCTCTATAATCATGTGCTTGTTCATCATTAGCCGGAGCTGACTTGTGTTTAAAATCAGCATGAAAGGGAAGTTTCAAATATATACTGCAATATCCCATTAAGTGAAAATCTGCCTTTCTCCGTGTGTGTGTGTGTGTGTTTGTGTGTGTGCTGTAATCGGCCGCTTCTACCCACAGAAACCATGAACAGTGAAACCCAGTAACTGAGTGTTTCTCTGAGAGCCGATCAGATTTCGCTCCTTCTGACGTATGAAGAGGATCTTATTATAATATACCAGACCCCGTCTCCGCTAACATTCAGAAACGTGTAAAAGTGAAGCTCTCCCTGAGTCTCTCCGGAAGGCGGAGCTAAAGATGCTGGTTCCCGGCAAACAAATTTAGGTTCTGGGAACGTTAGTTTTTGGTTTTCCAGAAGGTTCCTAGAACTTTCCCTTAAAGGGTTAGTTCACCCAAAAATGAAAATTCTGTCAGTATTTCCTCACCCTCGTGTTGTTCAACCCCGTAAGACCTTCGTTCATCTTCGCGACACAAATTAAGATATTTAAGATATTAAGATCGCTCCTGTATACTAGTCCATAGGCTTCTTGAGGGAATGACTCTTACTGTCCTCGAAAAGTCATTAAAGACATCGTTAAAATAGTCCAAGTGACTACAGGGGCTCAATCTTAACTTTATCAAACGACGAAAACACTTTTTATACGCAAAAATAAGGACTTTATTTCAACTATTGGTTTATTTCTCCCTCTGCGCGAGTCAGGTTACTAGTTTAACAGCGTAAGCTTCTGTTATTGTACGTCACACGCATCACACACATGACCAGCGTCGGCCAATAGTGAGCCTACGTGTGACGTAGCTTTACGCAATCACACTACGTTAACTGACTTACAGGCCCATGGAGAAGGAAGTGAATAGTTGAAATAAAGTCGTTATTTTTGTTTGTTTTTGCGCACAAAAGTATTCTCGTCGCTTGATAAAGTTAAAATTGAGCCCCTGTAGTCACTTGGACTATTTTAACGATGTTTTTAATGACTTTTCGAGGACATCAAGTGTCATTCCCTCAAGAAGCCTATGGACTGTATGCAGGAGCGATCTTAATATCTTAAATATTTTAATTTGTGTTGCGAAGATGAACGAAGGTCTTACGGGGTTGGAACAACATGAGGGTGGGTAAATACTGACAGCATTTTCATTTTTGGGTGAACTAACCCTTTAATGTTCCCGGAACATTCTCCTTACGTTATAAAAATGGAACCTAAAAATAACCTATATGGAACGTTCCTATAACGTTCTTGTTTGGTTCCCAAAAAAATAACCTCACGGGACCATTCGGGAACGTTAGGGGAACGTTCGGTGTTTGCTGGGTTACTCCTGATCCTGGATCAGGGAGATCGGACTGTGTTGTTATGGCCGGAGTCTCTGAAGCTTGTGTGAAGGCTCCGCCCTCTTCTGAATGGAGGCGGAGCTAAAGCTCATTTGCATTTAAAGGGACACACACAAAAGTTTTACAAGCTATAATATATGATCTGGTATTTTGAGCTGGAATTTCACATATTCTGGGAACGCCAGAGATTTATATTACTTATATTATATTATATTATTGTTACATGTGTGTCCTGTGGTCCCCCCATTCTTTGTGTATTTGGTTCAGTCCTGTTTCTATTTTCCTGTGTTAATTTGCCCCAGCTGTGCCTTGTTCCCCTAGTCTGATTCCTGAGTTTTGGTTATTAAAGATCCTGTTTCCTGTTATTCTTCGTCTCCTCGTGCTTCCAGTACCACACTACCGTAACTATTATATTATATTATATTATTATCTTGTAAAATTGGCATAATATGTCACCATTAAAACAGAAGTGTCAATTGGTGAGTTTAAAACCCATTAATAGGCCAAACAACACTGTAACTTGTCCTCTAGTAAGGAATACGGGTGGAAATGAGCTCTTGAGCTGAAACCTGGTACTACGCATCTCTCCCTTTGAGCTTAATGTTTATTGTACGCTGTCTCTGTTTTTCCTCTAAATAAAGAAAAAACAAACAAACAAAACAATAATGAAAAGGAGGTAAAACAACTCGACTTCTTTACTAGAAAAACCAATTGTTAAACCAGCAGGGACTCTCACAGTCGGATGAGTTCGGATCACCAACCGGACCGGATCATCACATTAGCGCTCGTTTAGAGACCTTTCATCTCTCTCTCTCATATCATTTTAAACAGAAATTGGGATAGTTGCTATAGTGCATGCCTGAATATAGTGTTCTGGTGGCGTCATCAGTCAATCAGCGCTATAACGATGTAAAGTAATAATTATATACATCATAGATGTATAGAAAGACAAGATATGTTAATGTTTCTGAAAGAGTCTCTTCTGCTCAGCCAGACTGCATTTATTTGATCAAAGATTCAGTGAAAACAGTGAAATATTATAAATCTGCTGTTTTCTATTTTAATATAGTAAATATATAAATTATATATAAAGTGTAATTTATTCCTGTGATCAAAGCTGAATGTTTATCATCATTACTCCAGTCTTCAGTGTCACATGATCACACTAATATGAGGATATGATGATCAACAAACACTTATGATTAATATAAGTGTTGAAAACAGTTGTGTTACAAATGAATACTGGTCTTTTGAACTTTCTATTCATCAAATAATCCTGACGAAATGTCACATTTCCACAAAAAATAAAAAAATAAAAAATGAAGCAGCAGCAATAGTTAATCGAGATAAACTAATACAGGAAATGAACAAAATAACACAGAGCCCGCGCTGTGAGACAACATGCCGTGTTCTGTGGCGTTTCGCTCGTTTGCTGTATAGTGTGTACAGTGTGTGTGTGTGTGTGTGTGTGTGAGCTGATGCCAGTTAATTGCTGGGACATCAGGGTCTTGTTTAACGGTGCTGATGCTGAACCCTGACAGGATGGAGACCATATAACAGATGTAGAGCACATTAAAACACACAGTAACGAGCAGAGCAGCCAATCAGAGCTCAGAACGACACACACACACACATCTCACTCTCACCGTACACCAGCTCTGTTTACTCGGTGTGAGTCGAAGGGCTTTAGCTGAGAGTTATTTAGAAGAATAGAAAGGATT
>NW_024121688.1:3072691-3167691 GCF_016745375.1 Pimephales promelas | reverse complement strand
TTTGCCGTCCAAAAATACGGTAGCAACATTATTGGTTTTACAGACTTAACCTTAAAATTTACAGTAATAAACTGTATTTCATTATCTGATATAGTGTTCATTTTCCAACCTTAAATTCTATTAAAGTAATACTTTAATACTATTAAAGTATTGATATCTGTTTTGTGCTGTTATAATACATTGACAACCACCAATCATCAGTAGTGATAAGAGTCACATGATCAATCTAAGCCCATCACAAGCCGTTCTTCCACAATGAGGTGTTTATACTGTATATAAAGAAGCTGCACAGTGTCATTTACACAAACATTAAACACCATCATGGTAACACACATGACATAAAATGCAATAAACATTAATTTAACAACATTAAATGTAACAACGTACATAACTAATTAGAAAAAAAAACAAGAAAACTATGAGAAAACATAGTTATTTCAACAAAAATACATACAATGTGAAGTGTCACACAGGGAATTGGCCTTATGCCCAGCTGCACTACTTCCTGAACTTAAGCCCGCTCCTTGTTTCCTGTCTGCCATTATTGGTCAAATTGATTGATTCAGGTGTGCCTGACCTAAGTAGCCATGGCAACAATAATCAGACACACCTGAATTAATCAAGTTTGGCCAATAATGGCAGACAGGAAACAAGGAGCTGGCTTAAGTTCAGGAAGTAGTGCAGCTGGGCATAAAGTCAATTGTGGGAATGTCAATTTACGGTTTTTCACTGTAAATTTTACAGCGAGTTGTTCTTTTTCAATTTCAAAAACTGTAAATTTTACGGTATTTTACAGTAAAATTACATTAAATGTACCAGTTATTTACCGCATATAGTAACTTTCTGTTAACCAATTAACAATTTTGCACTTTTACCATCTTTTACCGTTAAAATCACGATTATTTTTTTTACAGTGCAGGTAGTGAAATGAGTCTGTAAAACAATGTTGCTACCGTATTTATTAATATAAATAAATATTTTTTTTACCGCAAATTTAGCAGATTTTCTTTAAAGTGTACTGACTGACAAAAGAGATGATGAATAGGGCCCGTAATGTAAACCTGATATGAATTTGATGACTTTCCCCGATTCTCTCTCAAACGTGAGTACCAGAAGAGAACTCAAAGCCCTGAAGTTAGTCCTTGCCTTGGAAATAATGAGTTGTTTTGGCTGAGGAGTTTGTCTTTCCCTCTTCCGGTCCCTCGGATGAAGTGGAGATGGAGCGTCTGGTTTATTTTGTGGCGTCCCACGACTCGATATGTGGGTCAGGGCGTTGGACTGCTGTTTAATGAAGTCTGGTGTTAAACTCATTAAATCACCGGCCTTTGGTCACCGACCAACTCGCAGTGATTCAGTAAAGCAGAGTTTAGCAGTAATTACCGATATGGATTATTAATCATAATTAAATGCACGATGAGGTGTGGCATGGGATTTTTCAGCCGGAATCCGTAAAGCGGCAAATTAAAGGTTTCAGTCGATCAGTGTTTCTCCACACACACACACACACGGATGAAGCGACTCTTCGGGGCTCGGCCTCCGTTCTGTCCGTCACTGAAGTTCGTTCGACTCTTGAGAGCGTCTGTCCATCACTGGCCAGTTCCTGTAAGATCAACGTCTCGGGTTCTGCCGGGTATCTTTTCCTCATCGAAACCCTTCAGCGCACACTCTTGATCTTGACCAGTCCCCCTTTGACACAGGCTTCAGATCAGCGGCTTTGGCACCGGCCAATTTAAAGAGTGAATTGAACCTTAGAAATGAAGTAAAGTGTATACAGTAGCCTACATTCTTCTGGATTCAGTAGGTTTTAGACGGTAGTTGTGAGATTTACAGCAACGTAACCTCATTAATCATTAATTAACCTCAGTTCTCCCACATTTTGTGAGTTCACATAATCTTTGTATTAATTTTGTCTGCATTAACTGAAAAAAGAACCCATAATAGTCCTCGTTCTCAGCAGACTTCGCATGGGACTGGATCGGGAGAATAAACGCTGAAATGAAATGCCTTTTGAGATGAAAAAGACGGTTGTGTTGTATTGTTGTGGGGTTAAAGTTGCTGATATGGTTTTGTCTCGGGGTTTTCCATTACGGTGATGAATGGAGCTGGTGCTTTTCTGTAAGTTCCTTTATTCAAAAAGCAATTAGAGTCCAAATATCAGTGCAGAAAGCGTTCGTTTGTTCCTCACACACTCCAGACCACGTACTAAACATAAACCATTGTGCAAAAGTTTGGGGTCTGTGAGGTTTTTTAATACTGCATTAAATTGATCATTAATGTACAATAATGTTACAAAAGATTCTGTTTCAGAAAAATGCTGTTCTTCTGAACTTTCTATTCATCAAAGAATCCTGAAATATAAATCACAGTTTCACAAAAATCTGAAATGGTTTTCAACACTGATAATAATCATAATCATGTTTCTCCAGCATCGAATCATCATATTACAGTGATCCGAGATGTTCATGTGTTTCTTTCTTCAGTGGGAAAGAAATGAAGGTTTTTGAGGAACACACTCCAGGGTTTCTCCATATAGTGTCCTCAATGGGGTCCAACGGGTCAAAGGTCAGATGTGAGTTTCAGTTCAGCTTCAAAGTCTCGACACGATCCAGCCGAGGAATAAGAGTCTGATCTAGACAAACCAGCGACAAAATACACACTTATATACTTTAACCACTAATGCTGGTCTTGCAGGAGCTGTGATGCGACACGCATTACGTCATCAGGGTGAAAGGTCAAGTGGGACGTAGGCGGAAGAACAGACCCAGGGTTTACAGAGCGAACCAAGACTGAGTCAAACGCAATTTACAAAATTAATAAAAGGTAAAACAACGATGTCGGGGATTTTGAAGTTGGAGGAGAAGTTTTTAGCTCTATCCCACATTTCTGAACCGGAACACGCTTGACCTTTCACCCTGATCACGTAATGTGTGTCGCATCACAGCGAGAGCAAGTTAGTGGTTAAAGTATATAAGTGTGTGTTTTGTTGTAAATGTCGCTGGTTTGTCTAGATCAGACTCTTATTCCTCGGCTGGATCGTGTCGAGACTTTGAAGCTGAACTGAAACTCACATCTGACCTTTGACCCGTTGGAGGGTCATTACATGGAGAAACCCTGGAGTGTGTTCCTCAAAAACCTTCATTTCTTTCCCCCTGAGAAAGAAACACATGAACATCTTGATGACGTGGAGGAGAGTAATGCTTTAGTGCTTTAATGCTTTAATGCTTCATCGTGAAGCTTCAGTCCAGATGAAAACGAGGCTTGTTGGAATTGTAAATTCGTTTCCCGTGAGGACAGTTTTCTAGAAGCACCGTCTCAGTCTCTGATTAAAACAAATAAAAGTGAAATGAGGGAATAGAGGCTTCATTAATAAACATCCATAAATGTTGTACTGAACATTAAGTCCTTCGTCATGGGGTTAAAATGAACATTAACTCATTATTTCGATGCTCTAATTGTAAAGGCTGCATAATTCACATAAATATGAAGAGTTCAGATGCAAAAGCCTCTAAATGCCATTTGAAATTTTCTTCTTTAATGATGATTTTTATCAAACTTGTATATTTAAGTTCAGTAATTTCACTTAAATGGCAATGATAATTACCTATTAATTGTTATTTAAGTGAAATTACTGAACTTAAATATACAAGTTTGATAAAAATCATCATTAAAGAAGAAAATTTCAAATGGCATTTAGAGGCTTTTGCATCTGAACTCTTCATATGCTGACCCGCCTCGAGTTATAAATTTGCTTGTGTTTGCTTTCTTTCTCTGTTTTGTACTGTCCGGACACACGATATGTTATACACACATGAAATGATTATTCAGTGCAGTGATGTGAGTCATGACAACTGCACTCGTGAATAACAGGGTAAAAGCCCTTGGCAAACACACACTCCACACAAGTCCTCCTGGATGAAGGACTGAAGAGAGGATAAATAATTCATGCTATCGGTGATGGAGAAGAGGATCAGACGATCAGAGACACACAGAGACTGACAGTGAACAGACCAAACACTGTAACACACACTCCCCTAATATTAGACTTTTTGTCCAGAAAGGGCGAAGAGCCCTTTTGTTTTCATTCATACGGATTAACGTCACCCAAGTGAACCACCTTTAATGCAAATATGACGTGCACACCCACACAGCTAGCTAGCTACTACCACCATACGTAATCGAACTTATAACTTTATGACGTTAGGCTGATGCAAAGTTTACAAATGCAAAATTAAAGGGCGTGCGAGGATAATCTAGTGTGATTGGTGATTAGGTGGCCAGTGTTTCACTTTTCCTTCAATATTATTAACACACTAGAAAGACCTATTTTTTACAGTCTATGACCTGGACTCGGTCGAGACCAAAAGCCACATTTGGCAAGACCAGTGGCCAAGACCGAATACCAGCGAGTACCATAGAAAAACGGTCTCAAGACCGGACTCGAGTACTACAGGCCTGGCACTGGGTATAGGCTACTTAACCTTTGGCGTTTAACGTGCAGGGCAGTCTGATAGATAGACTTCTAGAGGACTCTGAATTTTATGGGGGTTTTTTAAACCAAAATGCTGCATATAATATTAAAAGTTGGTACGTTTTACAGTGGTTTTAAAGAAATTCTCCACTTTTTTGGGGGGAAATAGGCTCATTTTACAACTCCCCCAGAGTTAAACTGTTGAGTTTTACCGTTTTTGAATCCATTCAGCCGATTTTTTTATATTTAGATTATCAGTAACCAGACATTTTCTGGTCTCATTGACTTCCATATAGGAAAAAAATAATTTATCAAAAGAAAAACAGGCGCTTTTGGGTACACGATATCCTTAAAAGACGAGAGGAGTCGGGAGAATCCGTCACTCTGATTAGAGAGTCGTCGTCTTTTGAAGACAAATTTTATTCATATTTCCGTATGAATCAACTACAGTTTCAAGACATCGTGAAAGAGGACATCAGCAAGAGTCAAACAAATTTCAGGAATCCGACCAGCGCCAGAGATCGTTTGGCAGTATGCCTGCCCTGTAGTATATAGCTACTGACTAATTTAGGAAATGTGTGACAGTTTATAAAAACACTTGCTGCAATATTAATAGGATGTGAGGATTTTGAAAATATCTAAGATTAAAAAGGTAATGCATCCAGTATTCTTGTAGTAATAGGGATTGAAACAATTTATATAATGAATTGAACAATTCAATGAACAATTCATAATTTCAGTCCAAATAATTGTGTAAAAAAAAGTTCATCTGACATGTCTTCAAAGGGTTAAAATTAATAGAGCAACATGTAAACGTTCGAGTGATTAATTAATTTTGTTGTGCCTAATTTATGGGTAAAATGTGTTAATCGATGTGGCGCGATCGATTGCTTTTGTCTTCCACCCAAGTTGGGGAAATCGCGGTCTTTTCCTCATAACAGTAAAAGTGTTCAGTGAGGAAAGCTGACTCGTATCACTCTCGTGATTATTTCTCCCCTTTTTCAGGTGGGTTGTTGATTATAAAACTGAGTTAAGTAAATGTAATGATTATTTAACATGTTAAGAGTGTTGAAGGTGTGTTTTAGTAACATTTTGAGCAAGCGAGAGTTAATTTTTACAGAGTTTAAAATGTCCGTGTATTAGCGGAGCCCTCGCTCGGTTACAGAGAAAAATAGCCTCTTCATGAGAGCAGCCGCCATTTTAATTTATGTAAATTGTGAATTAACAGATACCTAGATAATAGCTATTTTGCTGTGTTATTTGTATAATGTGTCAAGCACTTTATTGATATTTTTGGTAAATGTAGTAATGTTTATTGAGCTAAAACTACTTTGTGCTTGATTGACAGCTGTTGTATTGTAAAAATGAGTTTATGTTCCAGTGAATTACAGAATATGCTGTTGTGACTTGAATAAGTCCTATACAGCTAAATTTTCTGTATATCTGTAATGTATTATTGTTGAATATATAACAGTAAAAGTGTTCAGTGAGGAAAGCTGACTCGTATCACTCTCGTGATTATTTCTCCCCTTTTTCAGGGGTGTAACAAATGCTATCCAACAAACTTTTGGATACATTTTAGTAAGGCTACAAAAAAACAAACAAAAAAACATGTTGGCTATTATTACAGTAATGATATTGGCACATCGTTGTTTAAAGGATCATCATAATGGTATTGATGATAATAGTAATAATAATAATAATATCAGCCTTATATTAAAAGCAGTAGCAGGCTATGAAGGTCATATAGTTTACATACACCTTTCAGAATGTGAAAAATGTTAGTAATTTTAGCAAACTAATATGAAATATTAAAATCAAAGTTTTTAGCACCAGTCTGATTAAACTGTTTTACATATACTGGTGACATAAAATGGACTCTTATATACTATGTATAGATATATCCACAAGACGAAATTGTAGCTTAATATTAAAAAGTTGATATTGACACTTGATACCATGTCATGTGTTATGTGGATGATAGTTTTTCTGATGTTTTTTTTATTATTTATTTTTTATCATTTTCTAACCCAGTCTCTTGTTCTTCAGAAAATGTCCCCAGGTCCTGCACATTCTTTGGTTTTCCAGCCCATTTGAACTCTCCCCATAATTACAAATGATTTTGGGATCTTTTCAGACTAATGACAACTGAGGGAACCATACAATTCCAAAGGGTGAAAACATTCACTAATACTTAAAAAAACAGCTATAATGTTGTGTTGTGGGCTATATGTTGTGTGAAACACGTTCCACTAGAGTAGTAAATAAAATGCTAAATTTATTCTCCTAGTCATTTTGCTAAAATTATTAATATTTTTAAGATTATTTAAGGTGTATGTAAACATTTGACCAACAACGTTAGTTCATAAATTGCCATTGTTTTTGTTTTTTAGATACTTAGCTACAGGAGATTCATACAAAACAATATACGTCTTGGAAAATCAACTACAACCTCGGTACATGCCCATACCAAATGAAGATTGCAGATGGATTTCAGGAGAGATGGCAGTTCCCAAACTGCATTGGAGCTCTGGATGGAAAACATGTGGTCATCCAGACACCATCAATCTCTGGATCCACCTTTTATAATTACAAAGGTGGTTTCTCTATCGTTTTGATGGCCCTGGTTGACCACAGGTATTGCTTTACTATAATAGATGTTGGTGGCATGGGGGCATCTTTGCTCAAAGTACTTTAGGGAAAGCAATAAAGTGACAATCCCTCAACCAAGACCACTGCCTGGATTACCAATACCCCATGTGATTGTGGCTGATGAGGCATTCCCACTTTCACAGAATGTAATGCGCCCCTGAAAGGGACCTAGACGAAGCTAGACGAATTATAGGCTATCAAAGACCAGGAGGGTGGTGGAGAACTCATTCGGGATCCTTGCATCCAAGTGAGAGGTTTACCAAAGGAGGATCAAGCTGCAACAAAGTTATAAAGGCCACTTGTGTCCTGCAGAACGACTTAATCAAAACCACAGACCCATCAAATCAACACCAAGCACCATTTTTTGTAACAATGTGAATGTCAGTTCTGATCAATTTAATGTGTGCTTGATGAGTAAACGTAGCTATTTCTTTTAAGCCAAAAACAAGTATTGTTAATGTACATGCATAATGTTTAAAATCCTCTTTCGCGTGCTGTATCAGTGCATTCCCCGAGCGTCCCTGTGATATTACACTCCTTCCTTGATATATAAAGACAAGTCTTTTCATTCCCGCCGGTATGATATCCGTGAAGTGATTGGGAAGTGTGTTCGGCCACCTGAGGCCCGCTGAAGCTTCACACACTCAAACTTTGCTTTAAAAACAGAAACACGTCCTTGCGGTTTCTCTGAGACTCATAAATCATATTCAGATTAGTAACCTTAAGCCATTAGGCATCTGCGATGGAATGAAATCCAAGCTTAAATTCAGTTTCTCCGCATTCTCCGAGGCCATCTTGTAATTGTAACTCGCCATTCCTAAGATTGATAAATCGCATACTTATTGTAATGAGCTTCTATGATAGCGGGACGTAATAATGAGCTTGCTGTGAAGGAGACACAACTGTGAGCTGCAGATGTCAAAGTTAACGAGTAAATAATGCACTTGTGCCTTTAGGGGACTCAGTTAATCAGAGCTTCAGCGCAGATATGCAATTACACAATACGGCTTTTCTGATGGAAGTTCACTTCCCGACCAGTGATGAGAAAATCTGCATTATTCAGCCGTGATGTGTTCTCTCCGCTCTGGCTGTGACCTTGGACGGACGTTATGAAGCGGCAGCATCATCTCATTATCTGGACGTGAGCATGAAGGACACTGTGGACTTTCTGACCTCCACCTCGTCTCGGCACGGAAGAGTGTGTGTGTGTGTGTGTGACACAGCAAACGCTCAGAACCAGTGAGAAGAAAACGGTAAAAAATGAGCGTGATTTTAACGGTAAAAGAAATACCACGGTGATAAACTGTTAATTGGTTAACAGCAAGTTAACATACTATATACGGTGAATAACTGTAATAGATCACAGATAGATCAGGACATTTTACAGTAAAATACTGTTAAATTTACAGTTTTTGGAAGTGAAAAAGAAGTCATGAACATGACATTCCCTGCGTGACACTTCATATTCGATGTCTTTCTTCATCATTTTTTAAAGTCAGTTATTTATGTTACATTTAATGTTGTTAAATGAATGTTTATAGCATTTTTAAAATGTCATGCGTGTTAGCATGATGGTGTTTGTGTGAAACACACTTTGAAGCTTCACTGTAAAGCGGTAAAAAAACGGTAGCTGTGGTTGACAGAATTTACGGTAACAATTAATTTACAGTAATTTACAGACTTAACCTAAATTTACAGTAAATAAACCTTTTCATTATCTAATATGATGTTAATTTATCGACCTATTGAAGTACTAATATCTGCTTTAGTGGTGGCGCAGTGGATAAGACACATGCCTTTGGTGTGAGAGACCCGGGTTCGAATCCACTGTGAGACACCAATGTGTCCCTGAGCAAGACACTTAACCCCTAGTTGACCCAGAGGCGTGCGACCTCTGACATATATAGCAAGTGTAAGTCGCTTTGGATAAAAGCGTCAGCCAAATGTAAAGTGGAAATTTTATAATAGCCGACAATTAAAGAATGCGGTAACGTTTCTGCGCTCCGTCTGCATTCAAGCACACAAAAGGACTCAAAGATTATTTTTTTGTGAAGATTGGTGGAAAAGTAGGTTCTGTTATTTCACAGAATTCTGTCATCCAGCTTTCTCATTCCTCAGAGAGGTATACTTGCTGTGAAAACACAAATACAGCAAACAAACCCGGTGGAGGCGGTGGAAACAAACACTGGAAAACTAAATGCATCTATCCTTTATTTAGCCAGGAAATCCCATTGAGATATTATTATCTCTTCTTCCAGAGAGACTGGTCATAGAGTTTCATGCAGAGAGAGACACCAAATAACAATGCCACAGATTACTCATTCGAAATTAATAAATATAATCAAGAAAACATTCTGCTCGCTTTAAATCTTTGTCCAAAATGCATGTAAAAAATGCTCATAGATTATTTACATTTTGCAATTCATTCCAAGCCCAAGGAGCATAAAAAGAAAAAGCACATTTACCAAAATCTGACATACCCTTGGGACTCTTATGAGAACTGGATCTAATGCAATAATTATTAGAATAAAAAAATGTGAAGAATCGCATACACACCTACTTCAGCTTTCCATAGTAAAGGGATTGTTCTTCCAAAAATGAAAATTCTGTCATCATTCTGTCTAAATTAAGTCTGTTTATAAACCATATCTCTTCATTAGCCTAAGTACCTGCTATGGGTGATAGTAACAGAATGCTAAGCTGCACCTAATTAACCAAATAACTGTCCCAAAGATCTTAAAATATTCAAGATTTACCATTTATAAATGTTCAGTTTTGTTGTCTGTTATCTTCAAAAACAATTGCTTTTCACCAAAAAAAAATAAAAATAAAAAAAATGCTGGGTTTTTTCAACCCAAATTTGGGTCAAATAGATAGGGACAACCCAGCAGCCTTTGGGTTACATTTCTAAATGACATTTTTAACCCAATGGTTGGGTTTGTCAATATTTGACTCAAATTTGGGTTAAAACAACCCTGCGTTTTTAGAGTGTGTATGTGTATCTGTATGTGTGTAAACCTTCCAAGCTTTGTCCAAGCCACGTCTCCTCGTGATGTGTGTGTGATTTCCCGAGGGTGAGGTAAAGCATGATCTAACTGGGACATTCTTCTCGCTGATAGAGTTCGCTCTCTCCTGGCCTTTTGCTCTCTAGGCCACAGATACATCAACCCAATGATGAACAACAGAGTTATCTCACCATCATTCCCATACTATACTCGCAGAATAAAAGCTGCAATGGGGTTCAATATAGAAAAGAGGATTCTTGAGATTCTATATAAGGAGAAATGTCTTGAATAATGCTTTCAGACTCTAAAAAGTATTTTTTTTTCTTACCAAATCCTGGGTTGTGCCTTTTAGATCATTTTTTGGGGTTATTTTTTCAGTTTGGGTAGTTTTTGTGCAATCCAGCTCCTGGGTCACATATAACCCAGTTTTTGTGCTACCCAGATCTTGGTTCAGACGTAACAACTCAGTGTTTGAGTAGTGTTTGTGTAACCCAGATCATGGGTCAGACGTAACAACCCAGTGTTTGGGTAGTTTTTGTGTTACCCAGATCCTGGGTCAGATATAACCCAATTTTTGTGCTACCCAGATCTTGGTTCAGACGTAACAACCCAGTGTTTGGGTACTTTTTGTGTTACCCAGGTCCTGGGTCAGATGTAACAACTCAGTGTTTGGGTAGTTTTTGTGTAACCCAGATCCTGGGTCAGTCGTAACAACCCAGTGTTTGGGTAGTTTTTGTGTAACCCAGATCCTGGGTCAGTCGTAACAACCCAGTGTTTGGGTAGTTTTTGTGTAACCCAGATCCTGGGTCAGACGTAACAACCCAGTGTTTGGGTAGTTTTTGTGTAACCCAGATCCCTGGTCAGACGTAACAACCCAGGGTTTTTAGATATTTTTTGTGGTATCTCTGTCAAATTTTTGCATGTCTTTGGTAAAATACAGGATGGTGTACATTTTATTTTATCTATAAATAAATGTTTGTGCTGAATATCGTTTAATTTTCTGCAAAGCAACATACATGGGTGTGATGTGAGTGAGTCAGCTCTCCAAGCTCCGGCACGAGATCCAGCGCCGTTACGGTGAGAACGGGACAGCAGAGACTGGTCCATTACAATCGAGTTACTTCTCAATGGTGAATTTTTACTTCTTATATTTGTTAAAGGAGCTTAAATGTTGGCAATATCTATTCAAAACTATATAAAATATGCTATACTTTAAAAGATGACAGAAACCAACAAACCAGTGGTCGTGTGGAATATTTTTAAAAAGGTTTTAAGGATTTAATCCGTAAACATTAATTCATGTATGAAGTAAAAAAAAAAAAAAGGAAGCTAATATATAAAAAATAAAACAGCCCATTGTGCTGGGTTAAATTAACCCAATTTGTTCTGTCTTATATTTATCCAGCCCTTGTGGTGCATGATCTATAGTTGACAATGATAACCCTGGATGGCAATTTTAAAGCTCAGTTCTGTCTCCAGTATAGAGCGGTTCTGTGTGGCGAATCACACACCAGGTTAAGCATTCACAAAACACAAGCCATGGCTTTCATCAAACCTGTCCTCAAAAAATACAGGCGACTGAGGAAAGGACTGATGGCGTTCATCGTCAGCCTTCAGTGCTGCTGATCATCTGATCATCTCTCAGGTGTCCTGGCCTTGGGTGTCCGTGTCCAGACGAGGGCTTCATCCTCCAGAGCCCAGCCTGATATTGATCCGCTGGCCTCAACACACACAAATCAATTAGGTCGAAAATGAAGCAGTTTGTTTTCCACAGCGGCCTTCGTGTACCACGTGATAAAACACTCTGCCACAACCTCATGACTTTGGAAAACAGCAAACATTTGCGCTTTGAAATGAATCAGCTAGAATGTTCCTAACAAAAATGCAAGATTTCGTTGCAATCTTCTTGAAATTATGACATTTTTGCTCCTCGTCCTCCGTGCATAACGCGATATGGCCTAGATTCATCCTGATGCTTCTCACAATTCACCTGTCATGAGCAGCGCGTGTGTGACGATCACTTTTTAATAATTGCAAAATAATATCTGAGTTACTTTTTCAAATAAGTAACGCAAGTTACTCCCCGAGAAACGCTTTTGTGGGCTTCAAAATCTCAGGTAAATTCACTGGCATTATGAAGAACCTGATCATTTGGTTGTGTTCGGCTGCGAGAGGAAAGTCACACACACCTAGGATGGCTTGAAGGAGACTAAATGGTGGGAGGATTTATCATTTTTGGATGAACTAACTAACCCTTTAAGGATTGACTGCGTTCATTGATTCTGACTGACATCACACGAGAAGTGAAGCGCGCGACAGCAGCGCACGAGCGCAGTGTGCAGAAATGCCTGGGGAACGCGCGCGCGAGCACGCAGCACTGAAGTGACGATCCAGGTTTACGGCTGGCTCTCACTCTCTCTCTCTCTCTCTCTCTCAGCCTCAGCTGATTCTGGATCAGTGTTCGGCGTTCTCACCATGGGCATGGACCGGCGGAGGAGAGGCTCGCTCGCGCTCACCCTGAACTTCCTCGCGCTGATGCTCGCGATATGCGCGCTCACCACCAGCTACTGGTGCGAGGGAACCCGGAAAGTTGTCAAGCCCCTCTGTACCGGACCGGTGACCGGCAAACACACACACTGCATCCGACACAACAGCTCGAACCTCACCGACAGCCGGAGGGTCCAGTACATCTGGGAGACCGGAGAGGACAAGTTTGTTCTGAGGAAGTTCCACACCGGAATCTGGTTCTCCTGCGAGCAGAACGTCGACCTGGTCGGTAAGGACTTTCTTCCCTTGATCCCCTGGTGTTATTAATCTCGTTTCGCGTGTTTTTGGGCCGCTTTTCGCATCAAACATTTACGTGTTTCCAAGCGCGCAAACCGACTGGACGAGTCTGGTTGCTTTTTAACATTCCTGTTTCTGGCTTATTTTATTAATAATTCTATCCATCCAAAAATCCAGGATATGGCTTTTCTTTTTCTTTTCTTCCCATCAAACATTTACGTGTTTTTCAACACTTCTGTTTCTGCTCGATCCATCATCCATTCATCCTCGTGATGATGAATTATGATTGACAGGTGAGGATCTGTGTTTGACTGGTTTTCACAGACTGGACTCACTGACCTGTTTCTGTGCACTTTATCATTCAGTCAAATTCAGATTAGGAATATACATTTTGTGTAGTTCTTTGAATAGTGCGAATTTATTTGATTATAATTGGTTACACTTCATTAAAAGGTGACGCACTCAAATAGTGATATTAATGAACTGCGTGTTTTACGTGTTTTCAAGCGCGTTGCTTTTTAACATTTCTGTTTTTGACTTATTCTATTCTTACAGAATATCTCGTTTCGTTTCGTATATTATAATGAAGTAATAGGCTAATTGGCAGGTGCGTGTTTCTTATTATAATAGGACACACTTCATTTTAAGGTGATGTATTACTCAAATAAGTAGTAATACTAATTAACTGCATGTGCTTACAATAGATTTAGTGATTTGGATTGGTTTAGGCTTAGTTAGCCTATTTGTAAATAATGAATTAAGTTGGAATAGTGTGTTTCTTTATTATAATTTGTTATGACGAGGTAACATTTTATTTTAAGGTTACCACGTTACGACATAATAACAATAAATTATGCATAATTACAAGTAGGCTACCCTAAATCAAGCCCTATCCCTAACTCTATAGTAAGCACATGTAGCTTATTAATATCACTCAGCACTTATTTGAGTATTACATCATCTTAAAATACAATTATTGTATAATTTCTTTTAAGAATAGGCTATTTTTTATTTCTCACTGCACACTTTATTTTCAGATGACGTAGTCCTCAAATACTGATATTAATTAGCTACATGTACTTACTAAGAGTTAAGGTTAGGATTTGGTTTATTGAATGCATCATTTACTGTTATAGTAAGTACATGTAGTAACGTGTAACTATAAGGATTATAAATTTTGCATAGTTGTTTGAATAGTGCATTCATTTTATTATAATTGGTTATTTTAAGGTGACATAGTCCTCAAATGAGTACTGAGTAATATTAATTAACTACATGTATTAACAAAAGAGTTAGGGTTTTGTTACTTGTAATTAGGCATAATTTACTGTTATTATGCTGTAATGTGTTACCGTTTGTTTTTGGGTTTTTTACCGTAATAGGCTATTTTTTTGCCCCTCTTATGATTTACTTTGATACTGTTTTGAATAAACAAAAACATTATTTAGTATTATTTAGTAAGTATTTGTATTATTATTTAAAAGGATTACAAATTTATTTATATTTACAGATTTATACAGTACACTGCACTTTTCTGTTAATTTTACAGTAAAAAGCGGGTAATTGTCAAAAGCTTACTGTAAAAATACTGTGTCAAAGTTTGAAATGGCGTTCTTATGTTCAGAACTGCTTTAATTCTTCATGGCACGGATCCGACAATACAAACCTCTAAAACTGTACGAGATATGGGATGTCAATGCGGTGACGCGACCGAACACGACAGCAACGCGACCTGGCATTTTAATGAAAATATCGAGCGCTGTATCGAACATTTTTTATAGCGTTACCGTCGATAAATACCGATACCGTTTCATCACCCAGAACTACAACAAAGTGCTGGAAACATTTTCAGATATTCTGGTCTATATTGACATGATTTATCATCTGATAAGAGGAATCAATATGTACATTTTATACCAAGTATCCGATTCCTGACCTCAACTATTCAATCCCAGAGTTGGAATCGATTTTCAGTCCCCAAGCGTAGTCGTAACGAGTGATTATTTGAGATACTGTTGCCTTTCTATCACCTTTTTCAGGCATTTTCACACACTGGATATTTCCTATTTTCAACCGCAGAGATGGTTGTGTGTGAAACTCCCATAGATCATCAGTTTCTGCAACACTCACACCAGCAGTTGCTGCCCTGTGATTGGCTGATTAGATATTTGTGTTAATGGGTTGAACAGGTGTACCTAATAAAGTGGCCGGTGAGTGTATATTGTACAGTACTGAACTACATTATTACTACAATCATGAGAGTAAAATGCATAAATGAAACATGTATGAATGTAGGCATTAAAAGAAGTTGCGCTGCTCATCTCTCCTCTATTGTGTCGTATATCGAGTGAAACGCTTCTGGAACGAGAACAACTGTGGGCGGGGCTTGATTGTGTCTGTGGGGAGCTGATTGGATGGTTGTGGTTTGCTATTGGCTGATCTCATGTGAGTGACAGGTTAAAGCCCCGCCCACATCATCAGAGAAGAGGACCTGATTCTGATTCAACATTACGAGGAATATGAAACGCTACCTTTCAGTGCATTATGATTTCCAGACAACATTAACAATCTAATGCACAAAACAATATAGTTTTATAATACAGTATGATTAACACTTTAGTTTAAGGTACAATTGTCACTATTAACTAGTTGCTTATATCATGGATTAGGATATTGGCTGATTATTAGTACATATAAAGCACATATTCTGCATGATCATATTCTACATTCTTTAGTCCTACAATACCTAAACTCAACAACTTACTAACTATTAATAAGCAAAAATTAGGAGTTTATTGATGCAAAAATCATAGTTAATAGTCATAATTGGACACTAATCTGAAGTGTGACCAATTTTAACAACCGACCATAGTAAGCAACATTTTTTTTACAACATTGAAAATGCTTTGAATCAGAACACTAATGTATTCACTGTCTTTTTTCCTAAATGCAGGTGAGAGATGCAGAAGCTTCATAAACGTCGCTCCTCCCCACGAGAGAGGTTCGTTCTGTCATTCTTAATTACCAACTGAGATTCTGCATGATGTTGTGAATATTAATGAACGCGGTTCTCCTGTATGAGATATGTGGCTCGTGTCTGGAGGTCCAGTCATTTTTAATCAAGCCCGCACACCTGCCTCGTTCTCATTCATCGAGATATACGAGCGTGTCCGCTCAGCGCCAGCATCTTTAGCACAATAGTTTCCAGGATAATTGACAGATACACAAAAGATCCGTCAGCTGCAATGATAGTTAATCACGACATCCCGACTTCACACTGTAATTCAACGTTCTGCACTGAACGCAGAGATAAAGTTCCCTGGAAATGAAATGCATGTATTTTCTTCTAGTGTATAGTCTCAGTGCTATTGATGAGCAAGTCTGTGCGTATGCATTATCATGCTTTAGTCAGTGTGTGGGAAATATATGGGTCAATGACAAAGAGCAGTGTCCATGATTGAAGAAACGGGAAAATACTTTTTAATTTTGTTTTTTATGTGGTTTTTAAAACATTGATGCTGTTTTAATGCCAGTATCTGATGTTATGATGGGGTTTTCTGCATATTGGAAGCAGTTTCGTTGTTTAGTTTAAGAAAGTATTCTATTTTTTTTTCAGGAAGGATGCATTAAATTAATCAAAAATAATATCTCAAATAAAACGTTCTATTCATCAAAGAATCCGGAAAAATTAAAAGCATCACGGTTTCCAACAAAAATATTGTATTGCATTGCATTTGTAGGGGCTGAAATTCAACATGGTTGTATATTTAAGCTGTGAATATTCAAAACATTTAATTATTAAAATCCCAGCCCTAAAATACAATGCTTTAAAATGCAAGCATGGCTAATGCAATGCATATCTTTTTCAAACATGCCTTTTTGTCTCAAAAACATTTGGCATTCTTTTACTTCCACACATGTGACAGCATGAAACGTTTCGGTGAAGTCGATAAAATATGTACATGTATCCGCATGCTTTCAAATCTCTGTGTCAAGTGTTTTTCAATATTTCATACGCTCCCCGTGAGCAAGCAATTTTGCATTTAAAAAAAAAAAAACGTCTAATAGCCGTCCAAACACATCCTGACGTCTAGACTAAAACTAGGCACAATATGGGTTGTCAATGAAAATTTAATAGACGTCTAAACCAGAAATTAAATGAGTGACGAAATGAAAGAAAAAACCTTCTAATCACTGTTTACTTACATGATGGAGTATCATACATCTCGCAAGTTATTTTGGCAAAAAACAACATGTAACCAAATTCAAGGTTATTTTGGCTAGAAGTGTGTTACTCATAGCTGGACTATATCGGGTCTATAGTTAACCTACTCATAGCTGGACTATATCGGGTCTATAGTTAACCTACTCATAGCTGGACTATATCGGGTCTATAGTTAACCTACTCATAGCTGGACTATATCGGGTCTATAGTTAACCTACTCATAGCTGGACTATATCGGGTCTATAGTTAACCTACTCATAGCTGGACTATATCGGGTCTATAGTTAACCTACTCATAGCTGGACTATATCGGGTCTATAGTTAACCTACTCATAGCTGGACTATATCGGGTCTATAGTTAACCTACTCATAGCTGGACTATATCGGGTCTATAGTTAACCTACTCATAGCTGGACTATATCGGGTCTATAGTTAACCTACTCATAGCTGGACTATATCGGGTCTATAGTTAACCTACTCATAGCTGGACTATATCGGGTCTATAGTTAACCTACTCATAGCTGGACTATATCGGGTCTATAGTTAACCTACTCATAGCTGGACTATATCGGGTCTATAGTTAACCTACTCATAGCTGGACTATATCGGGTCTATAGTTAACCTACTCATAGCTGGACTATATCGGGTCTATAGTTAACCTACTCATAGCTGGACTATATCGGGTCTATAGTTAACCTACTCATAGCTGGACTATATCGGGTCTATAGTTAACCTACTCATAGCTGGACTATATCGGGTCTATAGTTAACCTACTCATAGCTGGACTATATCGGGTCTATAGTTAACCTACTCATAGCTGGACTATATCGGGTATCGGGTCTATAGTTAACCTACTCATAGCTGGACTATATCGGGTCTATAGTTAACCTACTCATAGCTGGACTATATCGGGTCTATAGTTAACCTACTCATAGCTGGACTATATCGGGTCTATAGTTAACCTACTCATAGCTGGACTATATCGGGTCTATAGTTAACCTACTCATAGCTGGACTATATCGGGTCTATAGTTAACCTACTCATAGCTGGACTATATCGGGTCTATAGTTAACCTACTCATAGCTGGACTATATCGGGTCTATAGTTAACCTACTCATAGCTGGACTATATCGGGTCTATAGTTAACCTACTCATAGCTGGACTATATCGGGTCTATAGTTAACCTACTCATAGCTGGACTATATCGGGTCTATAGTTAACCTACTCATAGCTGGACTATATCGGGTCTATAGTTAACCTACTCATAGCTGGACTATATCGGGTCTATAGTTAACCTACTCATAGCTGGACTATATCGGGTCTATAGTTAACCTACTCATAGCTGGACTATATCGGGTCTATAGTTAACCTACTCATAGCTGGACTATATCGGGTCTATAGTTAACCTACTCATAGCTGGACTATATCGGGTCTATAGTTAACCTACTCATAGCTGGACTATATCGGGTCTATAGTTAACCTACTCATAGCTGGACTATATCGGGTCTATAGTTAACCTACTCATAGCTGGACTATATCGGGTCTATAGTTAACCTACTCATAGCTGGACTATATCGGGTCTATAGTTAACCTACTCATAGCTGGACTATATCGGGTCTATAGTTAACCTACTCATAGCTGGACTATATCGGGTCTATAGTTAACCTACTCATAGCCGGACTATATCGGGTCTATAGTTAACCTACTCATAGCTGGACTATATCGGGTCTATAGTTAACCTACTCATAGCTGGACTATATCGGGTCTATAGTTAACCTACTCATAGCTGGACTATATCGGGTCTATAGTTAACCTACTCATAGCTGGACTATATCGGGTCTATAGTTAACCTACTCATAGCTGGACTATATCGGGTCTATAGTTAACCTACTCATAGCTGGACTATATCGGGTCTATAGTTAACCTACTCATAGCTGGACTATATCGGGTCTATAGTTAACCTACTCATAGCTGGACTATATCGGGTCTATAGTTAACCTACTCATAGCTGGACTATATCGGGTCTATAGTTAACCTACTCATAGCTGGACTATATCAGGTCTATAGTTAACCTACTCATAGCTGGACTATATCGGGTCTAGTTAACCTACTCATAGCTGGACTATATCGGGTCTATAGTTAACCTACTCATAGCTGGACTATATCGGGTCTATAGTTAACCTACTCATAGCCGGACTATATCGGGTCTATAGTTAACCTACTCATAGCCGGACTATATCGGGTCTATAGTTAACCTACTCATAGCTGGACTATATCGGGTCTATAGTTAACCTACTCATAGCTGGACTATATCGGGTCTATAGTTAACCTACTCATAGCTGGACTATATCGGGTCTATAGTTAACCTACTCATAGCTGGACTATATCGGGTCTATAGTTAACCTACTCATAGCCGGACTATATCGGGTCTAGTTAACCTACTCATAGCTGGACTATATCGGGTCTATAGTTAACCTACTCATAGCTGGACTATATCGGGTCTATAGTTAACCTACTCATAGCTGGACTATATCAGGTCTATAGTTAACCTGCTCATAGCTGGACTATATCAGGTCTAGTTAACCTACTCATAACTGGACTATATCGGGTCTATAGTTAACCTACTCATAGCCGGACTATATCGGGTCTATAGTTAACCTACTCATAGCTGGACTATATCGGGTCTATAGTTAACCTACTCATAGCTGGACTATATCGGGTCTATAGTTAACCTACTCATAGCTGGACTATATCGGGTCTATAGTTAACCTACTCATAGCCGGACTATATCGGGTCTATAGTTAACCTACTCATAGCTGGACTATATCGGGTCTATAGTTAACCTACTCATAGCCGGACTATATTGGGTCTATAGTTAACCTACTCACAGCTGGACTATATCAGGTCTATAGTTAACCTACTCATAGCCGGACTATATCGGGTCTATAGTTAACCTACTCATAACTGGACTATATCGGGTCTATAGTTAACCTACTCATAGCTGGACTATATCGGGTCTATAGTTAACCTACTCATAACTGGACTATATCGGGTCTATAGTTAACCTACTCATAGCCGGACTATATCGGGTCTATAGTTAACCTACTCATAGCTGGACTATATCGGGTCTATAGTTAACCTACTCATAGCTGGACTATATCAGGTCTAGTTAGCCTATTGGTTGGATTATTTCTATGTTGAGCTGCCTGTTCATGAAGCTGAAAGTGCACGTAATAAAATAATATACCATTGATGCAAACCAACTAATGTGCCCCCGGATGCTTTTGTTATTGCTAGGGTAAGTGCCGTCTTAATTAGCGGCTTCATCCTCTTCCTGATAAAACCATCCTTTATTCCCTCTTTGACTCCCTCGTTTCTCTCCCGAATCCTCAGGTGTGTTGTGGCTCTGCATCGCGGCCGAGTGTCTCTATATTTTACTTCTGGCCACCGGAGGAATCCTCATGTCTATAGAGGTCTGCCATTTCGGGAATGTCATTGATGGACTGAAGCTGAATGCCTTTGCCGCTATATTCACAGTCTTATCAGGTAAACCTGTTGAATATGATCAGCATTATTATTTTGGTGATGCTTCACAATAAGGTCTCATTTACTAACATTAGTTAATGCATTAACTAACATAAACTAAAAGTGAGTAATATATATATATCATCAGCAGCTCAAGGTGGAGCAATAAGTTTTGATCACAAATTTGTATATATTTTACACTGTATACTATGAAGAATTGTTGGGTGTAATATGTCACAGTTTAATGAACTATAGTGTCCTGCAAACACACTAGTAAACATGAAATCTGGTGTCTGAATGATGTTTGGTTTGACTGTGTAAGATCTGTGTGTGCTTGTTTGTGCTCTCTGATGATTATCCACGGCTTTATCCTTCAAAGGTCACCAGACTCACTGAGGGTTTTTTTTTGGGAGAAATTTCTGGTTGTTTTTCCCTCCATCATAAACGAGTGTGTGTCACGTCAGACGAAACCTGTGGTGTTCTCTCAGACGCTGGGACACACTCGTGTGTGTGAGACGCTTCTGGAGGGAATTACACCCAATCATAATCACACACTTCGACTCTGGCGTTTCAGAAACACCAAACCAACATTAGAGACGCTGCGACGCCATTGGTCCGCTGGTTACTCCAGTTATAAGTTACGCATCGAGAGATTTATTCAGTAAACATGTTTCCATCAGTTTATATGCATGTCTAATCGAATAAAACAATTATCCGCCTCAATTGAGTGCATATGTTTTTATGCTCATTTATTGCTCTTTACATCTAGTGTTTTTAATGCAATATCCCAAAATGGATGGAAACAGCAGCAGAGATGCAATTACTGGGGGATTTACCCTCTGCTCGTCTTTTGTAGTGAATGCTTTTGCATTTATGTGTTTTTCAGAGCCCTGCCTTTCCCCAGACACACACATAAACCATCCGGCTCAGAATCCCAGATAAGCTCCCAGTATCGGGAAGCCAGAACTCCTGAATGTCGTCCAGGATATTTTTGACAGTTTCACAATTTAAGGGCTTATGGCAACATATGTCCTTAAATCCTGTCCTACTTATTTATAAATATATACATATTTTAGTGGAGCATTGAGGATGCAAGCCCATTATATTGAGAGGGAGTTGCACTGTACAACCAATAGTAATGTTATTAATATAATACAATTTAAAAATATAATATAATAATACAATATAAAGAGATGACATAATAATAATGGTAAGATATTATCATTTTTATATTATATTACATTACATATATTTGATTACATTTTATATTATATTATATATATATTATATATATATATTATATTCATTATAATTTATATGAATAGTCAAACTAAATATCTAAATATCTCACCTTTAAATATTATTATTATTATATTATTAATACCACCACCACCACCACTTCTAATAATAATACTAAAGGTAAGATATTATAATTTTGACTATTATATTATATTATATTATATTATATTATATTATATTATATTATATTATATTATATTATATTATATTAATTATATTATATTATATTATACTATATTAATTATATTATATTATATTTTGTTATATTATATTATATTATATTATATTATATTATATTATATATATTATATTTTGTTATATTATATTATATTATGAAGAATATGAATAGCCAAACTGCTAAAATCTCAACTTTAATAAAGGATGGAATATTACTATTATTATTAATGATACAACAACAACTACTACTATTAATAATAATAATAATAATAATAAAGGAAATATTTTATCATTTTGACATATTATATTATGTAGTCAAAGTAATAATAATGTAAAACTGAAAATATGTAATGTTATTATAATTAATTTCATATTTTACCTTTTGGACACTTTTTGATTTATACCAAACATTAAAATGAACACCTCCAAAATCATAAATGAAATACACACATGGTTTAAAAAAATGTAAAAATGAAAAACAAGGCGTGTACGATCCTGAATGTGTGTGAAACACTCAAACTCAGCAAGTGAGTTTGTGAGTTTTAATATTGCATAATGAGAGATGAACTTCTGACTTCCTGTCGCGTCTCTGCCGAGCCTGACGTCTTGGAGAGAGCGGGATCATGGAAGCAGTGCATCATGGGAAGGGGGAGCTCCAACCTCAATTAGCTCCTGTCTTCCTCTGACACAATCAGCAGAAGAGATGCGTTCAAGCATGATGAGAAGTTTCAGTTTAATGAGTCGCATAGCTAATTATGTGTTGTGAATCTAATAACACGTCAACAAAACACTGAAGTACTTTAATACACAACATGTTCCTAAAGTTAAAGAAATAGTTCGGCACGACTCTCTTTCTCTTGAGGAACAAATGTGCAGTAAAAGTAGTTCCATGAAGCCCACGCTTAGCCCCATTTATACATATTTACAAGTAACCATTCTAGAAATATATTTATAAAGACTCATTAAGACTTAAACTGCATTATAAGAACAGTTGTAGTCATATTTATATTATTTTTATAATGACTTATAAGTTATGCATTTGCTTTTTCAATGCACATGTTCATAATCCATAATACACGGATTTATAAATGATCAAATATAAAATATTTCCAGAGACAATTAGTTATCGATTATGTCTTCAATGGCTAATCGCATTAGTATGGTCATAGTTATGATTTGTTCAAATCTATATCTCGTCAGCCACATGCCTGGCATTTTTTATTATAAGAGTTTGAAATTGCACTTTAAAAATATTGTTGCAGTTAAAAAAAAAATCAACTGTTTGTATTAATGATTTATATTTTTCCTTTTCATTATTTAATTAGAGGAATTATTGTTCATTAATTAAATTACTTTCCAATTAAACAACTTGACGTGTTAGCAGTAGTTTTACTGTAAGTCTTCTACAGTATTATACTGGACGCAGTGTGTCGGCTCTGAATATCCAGAAGCGCCGCTGACATTCGACACCTGAGAGTCTCTTGAGAACCTCTTTTGTGTTTTAGCGCATTATATATTCATGCTGAGGGAACCAATCATTCGTGCTGAAACACGAGCCGATCAGGACTGTCCTGGGGTTTTACTGATCCATCAAATAATGCAGTTAACAAGCGCTTTATTATTATTATTATTATTCACTTGTGTGTTTGTGATGATGTCAGCATGCAGGCGGCTCACTGTGGTTGTCATGGAAACATGAGGGTTATGGGTCAGATGATCTCGTTTCCAACGCGTGATGGGGTTTAGATGGACATGATGATACTATAAGAGCTGAAACGTCTCTGATCTCCTTCAGTGATTCTCTGATGTTCAGTAGATTAGCAGAGACTCTGAGCTGTAAATAATGTGCAGTTTAACCTCCATGTTTCTGTGTGATTGTCCTGAGTTGTGTCGATTATGTCCAGTTTGCCATCTGTGTGTGTGTGTGTTAGGGATGGGCATATCGATTATAACCACTTCCTTAATCACACACACAAAAAAGCTATAAATCTGTTTTTATAGGGTGGGAACAGTGTTGTGTTGTGTAAACAACAACCAGTTAAAGGACTAAAACAACAGGAGCTCTCTCTCCCTCGCACATATTAATCAAATCATTAGACACGATAGTAAAAGGTTGGAAGACCGCAGTTTCACGTGGAGCATTTGGACATTTGTAGAGACTCAATGAACAACATCTCAACACTAAATGATGAAGACCGTCTCATAGACGCCTGTCTCAAATACAAATAAAAGCACAGGCTATTATTTGAAGTTTTACAGTATTCGTTTTGTTCATATTACATTTTTTTTTGTTAGTTTGAATTAATTTGACAGACAGCATTCGCTGATGTTGACCAAGCTAGCGCCATTCAGAGCTGCCAACTCTCACCAATTCACCGTGAGACACAAAATTGACACTTTCCCCACACTCTCATTCCACACATCGAGTTTGTCTTGGAGACATGGAGACCGACGGACTAGACATAGCAAGTTAGTTATGATATATATATGAAAAAATCTCAGCTCTCAGATTCTGTCAATTTTATTACGCAATTCAAACAATAAATACCGTTTTGGCGCTTGTACATGTTACACCACAGATCCCTAGCGCACGTGAACCGATCATCTCTACTAGCTAATGGTAAAAGAACACAAACACTGTTGAAAGATACAGTATGCTACAATTTACCAAAATGTATTCCTCATGTATAATATCGACCAATCATTTTTCGAACTCTTCCCTGAACTGAAATGTAGTAGTGGGCTGTATTTCCACACGACTGACATCAGGTTCAAGTACACACAAGCCGTGCGAGTTACTCGTGTACTGCAGTTTGGCTGATGGTAATGTTGCCCGTCCGCGTACCGCCTCCCATGGCCGAAACTGGTATTACGACACCTCCTGGGCCGGGGCTAGTAATTTAGCATGCTAATTCAGGTTAATATCTCGGCAGCACTATAACTTGTCAGTTTGTCATCATCAACCTTATTTCTTCTCATTCTTTCGATGCGTGTAGCTCATTTTTTTGCATATTTTAACCTCAATTTTTACAGATGGCACCTTTAAAATGCCTTTTAAATACAATGTTAATTAGGTATCATTATCCATTTTACTCTTAGCAATTCAATAATTTAAGAAATAAAACAATGTAAAAGTTCAGTTTAGAGGTATCGTATCGGTATCGGCAACACTGGCCTTGAAAGTTTCAATATCGTATCGAAAATAAAGTGGTATCGCCCATCCCTAGTGTGTGTGTGTGTGTGTGTGAGAGAGAGAGAGAGAGCGAGTCTGTGACTATGGGCCCTATTTTAACGATCTGAAACGCAAGTGTCAAAGCGTAAAGCGCAAGTAACTTTGTGGGCGGATCCCGGAGCTGTTGCTATTTTCCCGGCGGGATAAATGCCTCTTGCGCCTGGCACAAATCTAAAAGGGGTTGGTCTGGAGTAGCTTCGTTATTCATAGGTGTAGTTTGGGCATAACGGGAAACAAACCAATAAGAGCGTCATCTCACATTCCCTTTAAGAGCGTGATGAACGCGGTGCGCTTATTCCACGGCTCAATACTATTGTAATGGCGCATTTACCATGCACTTTCCGAATTGGTTCACAGCCGAGGAGATCGATGTTCTCGCCAGGGCCGTAAAAGAAAGAGAAGTGGCATTTGGGATGGGACAAACCCACCCAAATTAGCTTCCGTTAAACATGCACATGATAATTTGGGTAAATGTGTAAGCTTTATGCCTATTTTTCCCATTGTCATGAACACAACAATAATTTCCCTCATGTTTATATATTTTTCCTTATAATAATGTATCATTTGCAAAAAGTAAAATGCATCTGTGTAGCTGAGAGAATCGTCTACAGTGTATGCGGGTTGTTCACACTCTGTATTATGGCCTAGCATGTACGCTTAAAATAGCACCTGAATGTACGCGCAACGCGCCGCTGACTTTAGACCGGTGTTTTTTCTGGTCAGTGGCGCAATAGTTTTCTGGAACTGTAAAATAGCACTAGGGATTGTTTGCGCTGACACACGCCTCCTTTTTGCGCCGACCCGCCCGGGGAGCGCAAGTTCATTTCCTAGTTTACCGACGTGCGTCTGTGGAGGGAAAAATCCCGCTTTGCGCGAGTGCAAAATAGGAATGATAAATGCGTCAGTGAATAAAGTCATTTGCGCCGGGTGCAAGATTGAGCCCTATAAGTGTGTTTCTCTGATCTTCAGGTCTTCTGGCTATGGTGGCTCAC
Source organism: Pimephales promelas (assembly GCF_016745375.1). The sequence continues at coordinate 3,141,333 of NW_024121688.1, read as the reverse complement.
ATGATGTTCACCACAGCGTTCAGTGTGTATGTGTGTGTGAGCGAGTCTGTAACTGTAAGTGTGTTTCTCTGATCTTCAGGTCTTCTGGCTATGGTGGCTCACATGATGTTCACCACAGAGTTCAGTGTGTATGTGTGTGTGAGCGAGTCTGTAACTGTAAGTGTGTTTCTCTGATCTTCAGGTCTTCTGGGTATGGTGGCTCACATGATGTTCACCACAGCGTTCCAGCTGACCGTGAGTCTCGGCCCTGAGGACTGGAAACCACAGAACTGGGACTACAGCTGGTCTTACATGTACGTTCACTCATGTTTAGGGAAGCTATACATGCGTACAGTGTCTTTGACTGCAATCGATAAACATCTCGGGATATGAATTTAACCCTTGTTCCCTGAGAAGGAAACGAGACTCTGTGTCGATGACACTATGGGGAATGCCTCTTTGCATAACACGTCTGAAGCATGAATGAAACTGACGACGTAACATGTGACGGCATACACGGAAGCTACAAAGGGACTCAACAGTGTTAGCTTCACGATGAAGCAGGTTTCATTGTGGCATAGAGCGTACTCGTTCCACATAGTGTCGTCATCGACGCAGTACGAGTTCCCTTCTCAGGGAACAAGGGTTACAGTCATAACCCGAGACGTTCCATTTCCATCGCACCGCGTCAATAACGACACTATGGGAAAGGAGTACCCCCTATGTCACAACGAGCTCTGCCTGTCCCAGTGTGAAGCCGTCTCAGGCACAACTAGGACGAGAGCCCTCGTGCGCCGGGTGTAGAGGCGAGGTTCAGACTATAAAATCTCATGAATATGTGCGGAGTGACACCTCACATATCTCATGAATAGGTGCTCCTGAAAGGAGGGCTCTAGAGCAAGCTCCAGGCACTGCGGAGATATGGAGAGTGCCTGGAGATCTCCTACCCTCTTAAAAGAGGTAATGGCAAGGAGAAAGACCACCTTAAGTGACAGGATCTTGGCCTCAGCCAACTCCAGAGGTTCGAAGGGGGCTTTGACCAGCCCTTCAAGAACCACTGCCAGGTCCCACGTGGGAATCCCGGTACAAGCCACAGGTCTCATCCTCCAAGCCCCACGGAGGAAACGTACAACCAGCTGATGTCTCCCCAGAGGCCCATCACCCAGAGGAGCGTGAAAGGCTGCAATGGCAGCCACATCCACTTTGTGTGTGGACGGGGTAAGACCAGCCGAGAACAGTCTTCTAGGAACTGAAGCCACTGGGCAGTTAACTGGGTCTCGCAAATCGACTCCACCCCGGCCCCAACGATTCTGGTCCGCTGGGATATGAGGGATGCGTCTGTCTAAATGGCTTTCCGGCGACATGGCACTCCCAGCAAAGGACCTTGGGACAGAAACCAAGGTTTCTTCCACATTCATAGGGAACGAAGGCATCTGCACATAACCCTTCTCATGAGAAACGGATTTCCTCTCAGTGGCTCTCATGTGCAGCAGGCCAAATGCCGATGCTGAACTGCCATTCCTAAAAACGAGGCCAAAATGAGCCAGTCGTAGATATAATTTAGTACACTGATGCTCGGGAGCCTTAGTGGAGCTAGAGCTGCATCCTTGCACTTGGTGAAGGTGCGAGGGGAGAATGCTAGGCTGAACAGAAGAACCCGATATTGGTACGCTTCGCCCCGAAAGCGAACCTCAGAAACTGCCTGTGAGATGGAAGGATGGAGACATGGAAGAATGCATCCTTTAGATCTATCGTGACAAACCAGTCCTCGGATCTGATAATAACAATGGTGACCATCTTGAACATGAATCCCCTAAGAGACCGATTCAGATGTCTTGGATCTAAAATTGGATGCAACCCTTTATCCTTCTTTGGACCTATGAAGTACCGGCTGTAGAACCCGGACTCCCTGTCTGGTGGAGAAACATGTTCTTTACCCCTTTTACCAGCAGCGAGTGAACTTCTTGTTCTAACACCTGACCCTGCTCTGGGTCTACTGCAGTCCAGACCACCCCATTAAATGTTCAGGGCTGGTGTTGATTGTTTTGTGAGAGCCCTTCATGATACTCTGAAGACAAGGACTGGCTAGGAATAATCGAAAATGACTCTTGGAGCGCTGCCTGGCCGCAAGCCTGTGGGGCTGACAGAGCAGCGTGCGTTCACTGGAAACCAATGCGTCCCGGGGGGGCCGGCCCTCAGAGGTCTCACATGAGTTAGGACCCTTTTTCCCTTTGCCTTCCTGGCCTGAAGGACGGTCCTCCGATCCGCCGAGGCTGTGGGTGAGAACGCCGCCTAGAGTCCCAAGCTCTTTTAGGGGGACCTCTAGAAGCGCCACTCTCCTTTTGGCCCTGTCGGTATGAGGAGCTCAATGACGGCTGAGGCTGACCCCTGGTGGCAGCCTTTTTGGACCTTGAATGGAGAGGGAGATATTGCTTGAATTCTGTGGTCTTTTTTTTTTGGCAGTGCCGGGGCTTTAAGGAATGACGCAAAGTCCATAACTGTTCTCCTGAACCCCCACGATGTTGCTATAATACCACACCGGGGGATTAGGGGGACATGCACAGGGAAAATGGCCTGTTCCAAGACTTACACAACTCATCGTGTGTGTATGGAAACGGCAAACCCCGGCATGAAGGCTGTGATCAATACTGCAGAAAGCGCTCATCAAGCCTGCTTCTAGCCTGCGCTTCCTGCCTCTCTTGGTGACAACGGATGTTTGATTTGGCCACAGCATGCGTCACAACCTCCACGAGTTCATACACGGGTGCAGAGTGAAATGGCATGTGTGACTCATCCAGATCCCCCACCCCGATGCTGAGCACGTCCACATCTGAATCAAACAGCTGCAGCACCGGGCTCTCAACCCGAGTGGAAGAATCTGCAGGGGGGCTTCCGCACAGGGAGTGAAGGGATCTGATGAGGGCCAAGAAAGTGCCGAAGTCTCAATCCCTTCTGCACGAGCCAGGCGGGAGCAGTACATACACAACTCATGTGTATCCCCACCTGTGATAAAGCGAGGGTAGGGATGCACACACTTCCTGAACTGCTCACTTGCCATTTCACAATATTATATATATATATATATATATATATATATATTTATATATATATCACAGACAACACCAAACAGTCAATCACATAACAGAGCGAAAGCTAACGCTGTTGTGTGCCGGTGTCCCTTTGTAGCTTTCTTGTATGCCGTCACACGCTACGTCATCACGCAACACCAATAGGATTGGATTCATGCATTAGACACGCTACGCTAAAGAGACGTTCCCCATAGTGACGTCATCGACGCAGTGCGAGTTCCATGGAAAAGGTAAGTGATATGACACTTATGTATATATATATATATATATATATATATATATATATACAGTATATTGATTAACTTGACCAAAAAATATTAAATTTAAATAAGTAAATACTTATTAAACACACAGTATTTGGGTCATAGGACATTAAGTTGAATTCAAATGTTGATTCTAATTTCTTTGGATTGTGTTTTCTTCAGTCTGGCATGGAGCTCGTTCACCGCCTGCATGGCCTCCTCCGTCACCACCATCAACAGATACACTAAAACTATACTGGAGTTCAAACACAAGCGAAAGAACATGGAGAAGAACCTGAAGATCAAGCAGAAGCTACTGGACCTGGACTCTCCAGAACAGGTGTGGGACATGTACATCAGCTCCGTTCCCAGCAGCTCCGGCGAGGAGTTTCTGGACCTGTCTGGCTCTGGACGCAAGCTCTCCGACAACTCCCTGTTTCTGGACCTGAACCAGCTGCCGGCTCCTCAGGGAGAGGAGTTCTGCTGAGGACTGGGACACAGTCCAAGTCACAATTCCACTGGGAGAGGAATTCTGCTGAGGACTCTGACTCAGTCTGAAACATGACTCCCAGAGGAGTTCTGCCTAGGACTGGGACCCGGTCCGAGACGCAACTCAACAGGGAAAGGAGTTTTGCTGAGGACTGGGACCCGATCCGAGACATGACTCCACTGGGAGAGGAGTTCTGCTGAGGACTGAGACCCGGTCCGAGACACAACTCAACAGGGAAAGGAGTTTTGCTGAGGACTGGGACCCGGTCCAAGGCACGACTCCACAGGGAGAGGAGTTCTGCTGAGGACTGAGACCCGGTCCGAGACGCAACTCAACAGGGAGAGGAGTTCAGCTGAGGACTGAGACCCGGTCCGAGACACGACTCCACAGGGAGAGGAGTTCTGCTGAGGACTGAGACCCGGTCCGAGACACGACTCCACAGGGAGAGGAGTTCTGCTGAGGACTGAGACTCGGTCCGAGACACGACTCCACAGGGAGAGGAGTTCTGCTGAGGACTGAGACTCGGTCCGAGACACGACTCCACAGGGAGAGGAGTTCTGCTGAGGACTGAGACCCGGTCCGAGACGCAACTCAACAGGGAGAGGAGTTCAGCTGAGGACTGAGACCCGGTCCGAGACACGACTCCACAGGGAGAGGAGTTCTGCTGAGGACTGAGACCCGGTCCGAGACACGACTCCACAGGGAGAGGAGTTCTGCTGAGGACTGAGACTCGGTCCGAGACACGACTCCACAGGGAGAGGAGTTCTGCTGAGGACTGAGACTCGGTCCGAGACACGACTCCACAGGGAGAGGAGTTCTGCTGAGGACTGGGACCCGGTCCGAATCACGACTCAACAGGGAGAGGAGTTCTGCTGAGGACTGGGACCCGGTCCGAATCACGACTCAACAGGGAGAGGAGTTCTGCTGAGGACTGAGACCCGGTCCGAGACACGACTCCACAGGGAGAGGAGTTCTGCTGAGGACTGGGACCCGGTCCGAGACGCAACTCAACAGGGAAAGGAGTTTTGCTGAGGACTGGGACCCGATCCGAGACATGACTCCACTGGGAGAGGAGTTCTGCTGAGGACTGAGACCCGGTCCGAGACGCAACTCAACAGGGAGAGGAGTTCTGCTGAGGACTGAGACCCGGTCCGAGACGCAACTCAACAGGGAGAGGAGTTCAGCTGAGGACTGAGACCCGGTCCGAGACACGACTCCACAGGGAGAGGAGTTCTGCTGAGGACTGAGACCCGGTCCGAGACACGACTCCACAGGGAGAGGAGTTCTGCTGAGGACTGAGACCCGGTCCGAGACACGACTCCACAGGGAGAGGAGTTCTGCTGAGGACTGAGACCCGGTCCGAGACACGACTCCACAGGGAGAGGAGTTCTGCTGAGGACTGGGACCCGGTCCGAATCACGACTCAACAGGGAGAGGAGTTCTGCTGAGGACTGGGACCCGGTCCGAATCACGACTCAACAGGGAGAGGAGTTCTGCTGAGGACTGGGACCCGGTCCGAATCACGACTCAACAGGGAGAGGAGTTCTGCTGAGGACTGGGACCCGGTCCGAGACACGACTCCACAGGGAGAGGAGTTCTGCTGAGGACTGGGACCCGGTCCGAATCACGACTCAACAGGGAGAGGAGTTCTGCTGAGGACTGGGACCCGGTCCGAATCACGACTCAACAGGGAGAGGAGTTCTGCTGAGGACTGGGACCCGGTCCGAATCACGACTCAACAGGGAGAGGAGTTCTGCTGAGGACTGGGACCCGATTCGAGACACGACTCCACTGGGAGAGGAGTTCTGCTGAGGACTGGGACCCGATTCGAGACACGACTCCACTGGGAGAGGAGTTCTGCTGAGGACTGGGACCCGGTCCGAGACACAAAGTCTCACAACGTCTCGTTCAATGTGCTGTGTTGTGCTGTCGTTTGATGCTGATGCTTTTAGATTTAGTTTGTTATTGATGTGCTGATATGTTAAACATATACTGGAACCAGAACTGGGATAAATGAAGGATTTTCCTCAATCTACTGAGGACTGGGACCACATCCAAGTCAGGGTGAGGAGTTCTGCTGAGAACTGGGACCTAGAGGTCTGCCCGGGCTTTAAACTGAACCAGAAATCATTTAACCCGACCCGACCTGACCATTACGGTTACATTTTAACCCAAACTCAGCCTGACTCTCAAGGTCCGCTTCTTACCGTAAAAAAAAATCACCCTGTGGATGCAATACATGTACAAACACAGTTTCAATGAGGCACAGCGCCCCCCTCAGTACACAAGAGGAAAAGAAAGAGAAAAGGCACAGACCACCAATTATGAAACTTTGCTGTGTTTAAACAGGTGTAACAGTCACATATTCCTCTGAAACTTAAACTCATTAAACCTCTAAAAAAAGTTTGTGCAGTTGCACAACTATTTACACAAATATATCCTTCTCAGTACGAGTTATAAAGGACATCGACAGTTGATGGTTGATGATTCATACTGGTATATCATTTTACAAAACTTTAAATTCTAAACTTTTACAAAACAACACAGATACAAACTATGTATATGTGTAGCTATAGCCTAGTTTTTCTTAGTTACAAACCTGAACCCGAGGCTATTCATTAAACATTCACCCAAACCAGAACCGAAACCGGGCAGCAGAACTCTAGTGTGATCCGGTCCGAGTCACGACGCCTCGTTCGATGTGCTCTGTTGTGCTGTTGTTTGAAGCTGATGCTGTGAGTTTTAGTTTGTTATTAATGTGCTGATATGTAAAACATATACTGGAACCAGAACTGGGAAAAATTAAGTATTTTCCTCAATCTTAGAGCACATGTGACATAAGACAATTGTTTTAAACGAACCACTGAACTTGCGTTAAAAACATGCATACTTTGCAAAAAAATTAAATTCTTCAGTATTTGTTGCGTTATTTTCCTATTATCTCTGTAAAGCTGCTTCGAAACCATCTGTATTGTAAAAAGCGCTATATAAATAAATATCAAGATACATTTACTGGAGAAGCAAAATAACTGAAGATATTACATTTTGTTTGCTTAAAATTGTTTCAAAATAAACTGAGTTTATGCTTAAAATAAGAAAAAAAAATTGTTTTCCCTTTAAATGAAGTAGATTTTTCTGACTCCATTGTCACGTTTCTTCTTGTTTTAAGCACAAACAAATAATTTTTTCATAAAACAAGCCTTTATATCTTTAGTAATGTTGCTTCGTCTCCAGTAAATGTACTGTATTTAGGTGTTTGTGCTGTAAAACGAGACGGAAACACGATTAGTTGCTGTTTTCTGCCACGTTGAGGAATGACTGCTGTAGATTCTCTGCTGTTATTAAGAAGTCCTCATTACCGGATCGATCCCGAGGGCGTGTGTCTGTTCTAACGAGACACGAATCACATTGCTGAGTGCCTTTGTGTGTGCGATTGATCCCTGTTCTTTAACCGTAGCATGCTAAAGTCCTGGAAATGTTTATTTTATACAGCCAGTTTGATCCGCAACAGATTTATAATAATCTCAATGCTAATCAAATTATGTAAGGATTACCATTTTGTTTAGCTTTATATTGTTAAATGAAAAATCAAGAGAATTATTTTGTTTTTATTACAGAAGTTGCATTAATCATTCTGCATTCGGTCGAATGTATATATGTCACTGTGAAGAGGAAAGAAATTGGTCGAATTCTAGATAAACTCACAGATGTGTGGGATAAAAGTAGAAAGAGTTCTGGGAAACATGATCCATGTGCTCACGTTACTTGAATCTGTACATTTAACCTCATTTAAAGCCTTTAGAATAAATAATGCACCTCTTTATGAACTGAGTCTTTGCACTGCCAAAAACTGTTTACATTTAATGTGCAATAATGAATGACACACACACTTTTTTACAGTAATGCACAAGCAGCATACTGTACTGTATTGTAGGCTAATGGTGTTAAATTAAACGCATGTCAGATTGTTTATGTTTAATTTAATATTTGGTAAATAATTGCTGTATTGGTTATTTTTACTTCATTGGTTTCCTTTGACTTTATGTTGATGAAATGTACAGTATATTGAATGAGGTCTTTTACAAAAGCTGCCAGGCATAGAGTAATAACTACAATGACCAATGCATTATAATAAAAAAGAACATTTATAACCTGAAATGATCAGTTTATTTTCTGCATAGAAACACTTTCGCCAGAGGGTGGCGCTGCAGACCAACACGTTCTGAACACACACTCACATTATAAAGCACTGATAGAGGACAATGGGTTTATGAAAGTCAGTGCGGCAGTTTCATCTAAATTTGATCAACTTAATCAAAACTGCCCCATCAATAATAATAAAACAGTGGTTAATAAAGCAAAACGCGTTTGAATTATGATTAATTTGACGTGTGCAGTAACAAATCACTCGAATCCCCCTCCTTATTTTTTATCTGATATTATCTATTGTATATTTTAAAATATTACATAACTAGTAGTAATCGATTTGTCACGTGAACGCAGCACTAACCAATCGTGATGTGGGACAGCAAGCAGGCTTAAATGTCATTGGACAATGTGAAATGCCGCGCTAATTTGAATTTCCCGGCTTGTTAGTAAATCGGTTGAATCTGTTTTCAGGATGAAAGAAAAATAAAAAAATACATATCGCTCCTCAAGGTCGGAAAGGAACCACACCAGAAGAGCATTAACGGTGAGTAAAACGTTAGTCTGGAGTTGAATTTATTATTATTTGTGTCCAACTCATTAGTTTAGCTACTGTTTGATTAAACTATCAAGTACAGTCCACCTACAGGCCTATGGTGAAGAGTGTGTGTGTGTGTGTGTGTGTGTGTGTGAGAGAGAGAGAGAGAGATTAGAGTGATTTCTGAAGGATCACATGAATAAATTACACTTTCACATAGAAAAAAACAGCTGTTTTACATTGGAATAATATTTCACTATTTTACTATTTTTTTCGTTTAAATAAATGCAGCTTTGGTGAGCAGAAAGACTTTTTTTGAACAGTTCTTTATCTTTTGCTGTTCTGGAAATAAATTTGAGCTAGTAATAGCACAATGAAGGTGTTTTCTTGTCATGATACAAGTCATTTTATGTAAGATACCGTATATCAACAAAGAATCATAGACAAATGGTAAAGAAATATATTATTTTTGCATTAAAACGAATCCAATTTTTGTGATTAAACAGAACAAAAACAATTACACAGGAACTTAAAATCATTTATTTGTTGTCTATGTGCTGCATTTCAGACTAGTGCATGAAGCATGCAGAGGGAAAATTCAAAAGGACTGGCCTCATCTGCATATCGTCTACATTTGAACCAATCACAGCAGACGGTCGAAACCAATCGCAGCCATTGGATATGGAATGTGATTGTAGACCAGCCTTTACACAGGTGTGCTTCTATGTCTCTTTCTGTTAAGAGTAAATACAATGACAAATGATGTCTAATGCTACAGTTTATCTTAAATTCAGACTCTTTGATACCCGGACAGCAGCATAGTGTCGGCCCAGACACGGGCCACATCTGGTACATGTGGATTCAACGCGCACAGGGTTTCAAATTAAACTTTTCACTCACTGGCCAATTTTGCTTCTAGATTTTTTGACTAATAAACTTCTACTAGTCAAAAGAAAAAGGGAAAAAATGAGAAATGAACCAGATTAAATGCTGTGATTTGTAATTTGAGAGCATTTCCCGCCAAAAGCTCATTTTTACCCGAATTTGGCGGGAGTTAAATTCAAACCCTGAACGCGTACCAAATGTGGGCCGGATCCGGGCCGACACTATGTTCCTGTCGATCAAACATGATTGTTGGTGTTGTGTTGGTGTTGTTTGACATGGGCAACATAAAAAAGCAACATCAAAATGGCAAGAGCTGAAAAGTGCTGCTTAAACCAATATTTAAGGTCATTGCTTTCAGTTCTCTCAAACTGAGCCAGTGTTTTGACCCGAAGTGCTCAGGCCTGCGTTTACTGTGTCTGGCAGACGCATGATTTGAACAGCCATCGACAAACCTAAGATATCGTGTTTCACTGCACTACTTCAGTTTAAACTTTTTCATACGGCCCAGATTCAGGCCACATCTGGTACATGTGGATTCAACCTGTGCCGGATCCGGGCCGACACCATGTTGCTGTCTGGGTATGAAGCTGTTGTTTGACTGGGCAAGATAAAGAAGGGGCTTTCGCACCGAGTATTTCTAGGAACGAGCCACCAGGGCGGTTCCCGGAGGACTGATGGTTCCCTTAAGCCTAGTTCAAACGAAGCGGAAATGATGCGAAACGGCACGCGCCAATAGTTTAGCGAGCGTTCATTGCCTGCTAATCCCCCGCGATTTGCAAGCGATAGCACCCTGACCTATCGGCGAGCTCAACGATTTGCAAATCCGACTTAAAGGGATAGTTCACTTTGAAATGAATTGTTGATATGTTTTATCTTACCTCAAGGGGATCCAAGATGTAGGTGTCTTTGTTTCCACAGCATTTTAAATTTTTAAATTTTTTGGTCAAACCGTTGTTGTCTGTCAGTCATACACTGGAGGTGAAGGGGGTCCTCAATCGGTTCACCTCAAAGAGCAGCACAGAGAAGTCAAAATTAAACATGATTTAATGACTCGTACATGTAAGTACACATTGATGGCCTAAGACACGAAACGAGCGGTTTGTGTGAGAAAACCAACAGTATTTATATCGTTTTACCTCTTGTAATCATAGCCATGACAAAATGATCTGACGGCACAGGCGCTTCGGTCTGGAAGTGATCGTTTGCGCGCCGACGTCACTCTGTGTTTATACAGAGATTTCGGAAGTTTTACCTTTCACTAAACATATTTAGATATACGGGAAACCGCAATGGAAGACGATTTCGGTATATCTAAATATGTTTAGTAAAAGGTAAAACTTCCGAAATCTCCGTGTAAATATTGAGTGACGTCACACGCAAGCGATCACTTCCGGCGTAACATTGAACTGATTCAGTTCGGTTCAGTTGGACATTGAACAACTGATTCAGATCACTGTGATTACACGAGGTAAAACGATATAAATACTGTTGGTTTTCTCACACAAGCTGCTCGTTTCGTGTCTTAGGCCATCAGTGTGTACTTACATTTACGAGTCATTAAATCATGTGTAATTTGGACTTCTCTGTGCTGCTCTTTGGTGGACCCCCTTAGCCTCCAGTGTATGACTGATAGACAACAACGGTTTGACTGAAAAATGTCAAAATTGAAAATACTGTGGAAACAAAGACACCTACATCTTGGATGCCCTTGAGGTAAGATAAAACATACCAAAAATTAATTTCAAAGTGACTATCCCTTTAAATCGGGCTTAAAATCATGTAGTGTGAACTAGGATTCAGGAATTTTCCTGGTTGCGTTCGAGCGCCAGTAGGAACTTGTTGTGACTTTTATTTTGAACGCCAGAGCCTGAGCTCACAGCGCTCACATTCTCCTGTTCATTAGTTTATGATCTGTCTAACAGTACGTTATTAGATAGAACTATTATAGAAGGTAGACAGTAGTGAAAAGTCATCAGCGTATGGCGTGTGTTGATGTCGTGTTGCTGGGGAGAAACACATCATCATGATTCTCTCGGTCCCTCAGAGTTGCGTTGGGTTTTCTCCTCAGCGTAAAGGTCAAGCGGATCATCTACCACCGTTTTACATGTTCGTAGAGTTAGTTTCGGGTGTAAATATATAGGCTATAATCTGTGTGTTTACACAGCTTTTAAAAAAAACGGTGTTTCGCGTGGATTCGGCCAATCTGCGAACACTAACGTCATGGATAGTTCCTATAGCGCTGGTTTAGACCGACTCTGAAGTAGGAGTAAATTAGTTCCTCCGAAAGGAGTTCCTAGAACTAAAATCGTTCCTAGTTCCTGCGGTGCGAACACGCCGAAATCGGGGGAACTCCCGCCAATACTTCTAGGAACTATGAAAAGGTTCCTCGAGTGCGAAAGCAAAATGGCAAGAGCTGAAAAGTGCTGCTTAAACCAATATTTAAGGTCATTGCTATCAGTTCTCTCAAACTGAGCCAGTGTTCTGACCCGAAATGCTCAGGCCTGCGTTTACTGTGTCTTGGACAGCGACGGAGCCATCGACAAACCTAAGATATCGTGTTTCACTGCACTTCTTGCTCAACATTGACCACAAAAGTTCATTGCCATCCGAAGTTCATCCCCACCATCTGGTAGAACTTCAGGTTGTGTGGCTGGTAGAATTCCCTCAGTTTCTGAATGACCTCTGGGTTGATTTTAGGATGCGTTCTGCCTTTGGTTTTGCCCAGACAGTGAGGTTTGCTACTGCCTTCTGGCTTTTTGAGGCAAGGGAAGCCCTTGGTCTTGTTGAAGTAGAAGTGTTTATCCGTGATGATCCTCTGCAGTCCGAGGAAGTCTTGCACGCGACCCAGCTCGCCCGCCGGGTCGCTGATCAGTCTCTCTCCGTGGACGAAGTGTATCTGCGCGAGCGGGAAGTATGCTAGCCATCGCTCCAGGTGTGTGGCGTACAGGCCGATGTACAGCGGGCTCCAGAGCGAGTCGATCTGCCCCGCCGATCGGTTCTTAAACGTCAGGCTCTCGAAGCTGGGAATGTCTGGGGTCTTTGAGATGATCTGGGTGTAGTCGGAGATTGCGCGGGTGATCGGGTCTCGCACCACCACGATTAGCTTGATGTCGCGCGACATGGCGTGGATGCGGCCCGGCGTCTCGGCGGTGACGAAGTATCTGGGCGTCTTCTCCATCACGATTTGCCCGTTGAGGGCTTTGGGCATCATGCTCCTGAAAGACAAGAGGAACAGCGGCGGTACTTGATTAAAAAGCTGCACGATTAATCGTGAAATTAAATATCGTGAAATCGCTTCAAACACCTGTAAAATACATAATAGTATCCCAATGATATTAAAATAACACTGGTATCAAATGTCTTTCTATATGATCTGATATGCATTTTCTTCATAGAATTCACCAATAAATTTGCCAAAAATATGGATTCTTATCAAAGAAAATATAATATTTGTGGCACTGTATACAATGGAAAATGCTATTTGATTTCTAATATGAACAGTGAAAATAAAGAACTTTATTGTCATAATTCATCCGTCAAAGTAGTCAAAACTGCAGTCAACAAGTCGAAACTTGTATGAAGAAATATATACGGAGGCATATTGCATTCACTTGAAGAAAAAAAAATGTACTCTGTTTTTCTGAATTAATGAGTTAATTTTTCATGAGAAAAAAATTTTGCTCTGTTTTTCTGAATTAACGAGTTAATGTTTCATGGAATTTTTTTTTTGCTCGGTTTTTCTGAATTAACGAGATAATTTTTCATGAGAAAAAAGTTTTTGCTCTGTTTTTCTGAATTAACGAGTAACGAGTTAATTTTTCATGGAATTTTTTTTTTTTTTTTGCTCTGCTTTTCTGAATTAACTCGTTAATTCAGAAAAACGGCAAAAATAAATTTTCTCATGAAAAATTAACTCGTTAATTCAGAAAAACAGAGCAAAAACTTTTTTTCTCATGAAAAACTAACTCATTAATTCAGAAAAACAGAGCAATTTTTTTTCCCATTAAAAATTAACTCATTAATTCAGAAATATAGAGCAAAATTTTTTTCTTTTCATTTTTCGTAAAAAAAAATTTCTTCAAGTGAATGCAATACGCCTCCGTAAATATACAGTATATAATATTATTATATATATATTAAAAAATGTATAATAAAAATTTCCAAGAGGAAGTTCCCCAATTATGACATAACAGCGCCGTCTGTCCACCCGGACAACACGTTATAGATTACACGTTATATATTAAAGAAGACATTTGGCAGATTTTTGTAGAAGTGAAATAAATTAAGAAAGTGAAACAGAAAAAAAGTTATAGAAGTTTGAGTTTATGGAAATGTACAATGTAAAAATATTAATTATTCATATTTTTACATAAAATATATATTTTCAAATCCTGGGCTACTCTAAAACGGCAGAAAGATCAAAGCCAAAAATCTGAACAAGTTGTGTTTCAAATTTTAGGTTGATATCTCAAAAAATGAGATTTCAGTAAGATTTTGTTTGAGCGCAGTACCAAACTTTTTCACTAGGGCACAACCAGACTCCATTACTGCCCATATAAGGGCGCCTGCATTTCCATTCGTGTTTTGAGTGATATGAACCATTATTTTCACAATTTTCATACAATTTCTGAAGTAGAGATCCTATTCAGGAGTAGCATGGGAAGTTTGGCAGATTTTGATATGAATTGAACCTCTAAGAAACACATACAAAGAACACGCATGTAAGTCATAGCTAGCTGCCACGTCACAAATGGTGAATTTATTATTTTTTTCTTGATATTTTAAACTTTTCAGACCTTTTTTTTCCAAAATAATTGAATGGATTCTATCTTTTGAACTTTTGGCATGAAAACAAACTGAGGTATCTACCATTTTTTCATGATTTTTCATGTTTACTGCTATTTTAAAATAAAGGTCTGAACACGCCTTACGAGTATGAAAATATTCTTGTTTTATATTGATAAATTATGGCTCCTCTGTAATATATTTTGAAAATCAGTCACCAAATATGGAAACTAGAGATTGTAAGCTTTCAAAGGATATATAGTTTGTCAATATTATTTAAGGTATTTACTAAGATATTATTGTTTTAAAAATATAGTGGCAAACGTCCCACCTGTGGGACGGTGACATTAAACAAATTTAGGAAGTGTAATCTGATAGCCAGTGACGACGAGTCATCGAGTCTGCCGTTTACACAGATCTGTTCTGCTGGAGTATTGATCACACCTGAGCTAATGAGGAGACGCGCTCTGTCCTCCAGCAGAACCGGCTCTTATTGGCTGTAAATGAGTCAGGTGTTCCCAGTGTGCATCAGTAATGCTGATTCTCCTGCAGATGTGCCGCCGGCATCAATCATGGGAGAACGAATGCATGTGTGTGTTTCTCTGCGTTGGCAGACGGGACTCGCTTGTTTTAAGTGTCTCATCGGCCGTGGGTTTAGTCTGCACCTGCACCCCTGCCTTTACAACACAATCTAATGTGTGTTTAACAGACCACACGTCCAAACACGCACAGTGGAATAGGCTCTAATGATAAATAAATGCATTTAATATTGAACAATATTATTGATCTCCTGCACTGACAGCATTATACGTGAACAGAACAGAGCTGGACGATGACATCACGGTTTTCTCGATATATAAATGTATATAGTGCAACACCTGAAAAGCACCGACGCCACCGTCAACGAAACCAACGTGACTAGTAGCGAACGTGACCGGTTATCTCAGGTGTTGCGGTGTTGTGACCTTGTTATTTGTACATGCTGTGACTATACAAATCACATCATGTAAATAGGAAAATGTTGGCATTATTTAACACTTA
The DNA here is from genome assembly GCF_016745375.1 of Pimephales promelas. Next base: position 3,126,138 of record NW_024121688.1, on the reverse strand, counting down.
TTGGGAGCTGTATGCTAGCTGGAGCCATTTACTTCCAGTCTTTGTGCTAAGCTAGGCTAGATAGAGTTACAGCACGCACGGAGATGAGAAGGGTGTGTGTGGACTGATCTAACGCTGGGGGATACGGTGAATAAGCTAAAGTCCCAAAAAGTCGCCATGTTCGTTTAAAACTGCAGTGAACCAAAGACAGTCTCAAAAACACGCTTTGAAATCGCTGGTGTTTCTGACGTCACAAACCACCTTGTAACCAATCAGATCAACGTGTGATCATCTCTGAGTGAATGAGTGAGTGGAGGCGGGGCTCATTTGCATATTCATAGAACCGCGCATACTAAATGAGGCAAGGGTGTCGAGTTACATTCAAGATATTTTATGGCATGAAGACTTTTTTTTCAGTGACAAAACAGTGTTATTTTTGTGATCAAAGATGAGTTTTAAGGGATCGAATAATTGACTACAGGGGGACTTTAAAACTAAATCCATAAAATGATGGAATTCTATATACAACCTTTTCTTCTAAGAGTGAATCAGACTTGCTGATCAAGGACAGCATTTAAATGTATGATGCTCGTATTCAGTTTATTTTCATTGTGTTTGGGTTTCGTTTTGCCTGTGTTCCGGATCATTTGTAGTTTCGATGGTTGTTGATTAAGTTGCACACCTGTTTCTTGTTTTGTTGTGTGTTTAAAGGGATAGTTCACTTTGAAATTAATTTTTGGTATGTTTTATCTTACCTCAAGGGCATCCAAGATGTAGGTGTCTTTGCTTCCACAGTATTTTCAATTTTGACATTTTTCAGTCAAACCATTGTTGTCTATCAGTCATACACCTGGAGGCTAAGGGGGTCCACCAAAGAGCAGCACAGAGAAGTCCAAATTAAACATGATTTAATGACTCGTAAATGTAAGTACACATTGATGGCCTAAGACACGAAACGAGCGGTTTGTGTGAGAAAACCAACAGTATTTATATCGTTTTACCTCGTGTAATCACAGTGATCTGAATCAGTTGAACTGAACCGAACTGAATCAGTTCAATGTTACGCCGGAAGTGATCGCTTGCGTGTGACGTCACTCAATATTTACACTGAGATTTCGGAAGTTTTACCATTTACTAAACATATTTAGATATAAATATGCCGTCAGATCATTTTGTCATGGCTATGATTACAAGAGGTAAAATTATATAAATACTGTTGGTTTTCTCACACAAACCGCTCGTTTCGTGTCTTAGGCCATCAGTGTGTACTTACATGTACGAGTCATTAAATCATGTTTAATTTGGACTTCTCTGTGCTGCTCTTTGAGGTGAACCGATTGAGGACCCCCTTCACCTCCAGTGTATGACTGATAGACAACAACGGTTTGACCAAAAAATATCAAAATTGAAAATACTGTTGGAAACAAAGACATCTACATCTTGGATGCCCTTGAGGTAAGATAAAACATATCAAAAATTAATTTCAAAGTGACTATCCCTTTAAGCCCTCAGTTTCCTCTGTTCATTGTTCGGTGTCGTCTAGTTCGAACGAGGTTGTTCTGCAAAGCTTTCTCCTTGTGTTCATTGTTTAAAGATTAAACACTGTTCTTGTTTGCTACTCTCTCGGCTTCTGCACCCGTGACAGTAGTAATGGGCAACAAAAGAGGAGCCACAGCGCACATGATTTAAGAGATAACAGAGACTCGCTGTCCGTCATGCGGTTCAGATGAAGTCCCACTGAGGACGAGCCATACGATGCCTCTGGTGTGTGTGTGTGTGTGTGTGTGCAGGAGACTGACTCACTTCATCTGAGAAAGCACTCAGCCTAAAGACGTCCCTCTGTCCTCGGCCTGTTCTGGGGCCAGCCAGTCTATTAGTCCCGCCATTAATTATTCACTCGCTTCAAGAGATGTTAGCGGTGATTATGCAGGGATTTCTATTCAACTTTAACGGGAAACAAGAGCAATGTGTTCAATAACACTGAATATGGCTATTGACAAAAAAATAATCATTAACAGAATAAAATGCTCTGGAATAAACCGTATTAAGTAGTTTGAGGGGAAATAAATCATGAAAACTGCAAAGTAAATATCTGAAAAACATTTAGTCCACAGGAATTATGTGTCAACAACATTTCTGAAAATTTGACATTTCATGTCAGTTCAGGTTCAACATTTGGTCACACAGTGTTATTTATCAATTGATCATTTATTATATTTTTACAAAATATGGTTATAGATGAATTGTTTAATGTTTATGATTCCGACTGATCTCATGAAATGGCGTATGTATGAAACGCTAATTCGTATTTCCATTTTTGGCGTGCTATCAACACGCATAATCACTTTTCAGCGTGTTTATGAATGCCGTTGACTTACCGTTACATTACTGTATATATATATATATATGAAGAGTTCAGATGCAAAAGCGTCTAAATGCCATTTGAAATTTTCTTCTTTCATGATGATTTTTATCAAACTTGTATATATAAGTTCAGTAATTTCACTTAAATAACAATTAATAGGTAATTATCATTGCCATTTAAGTGAAATTACTGAACTTAAATATACAATTTTGATAAAAATCATCATTAAAGAATAAAATTTCAAATGGCATTTAGACGCTTTTGCATCTGAACTCTTCATATATATATATATATATATATATATATATATATATATATATATACAGTATATATATATATATATATATGACCAACCCCAACCCGTCCCTAAACCTACCCATCACTGGGGTTAATACTAGGGCTGTCAAACGATTATTTGTGATTAATCGCATCCAAAATAAAAGTTTGTTTTCACATAATATATGTGGGTGCACTGTGTATAATTATTTTGTATATATATAAATACACACACATGCATGTATATTTAAGAAAAAAAAAATATTTATATATAAATATTTATATTTATATTTCATATAAATTATATATACATCTATATGCAGTATATATTTCTTAAATATATACAGGCATGTATATATATATATATATAAAAAATAATTATACACAGTGCACCCACATATATTTTGTAAACACAAACTTTTATTTTGGATGTGATTAATCGTTTGACAGCCCTAATGGCATTTATGAGTCTTTCCCTACCATCCTAGGAAAAAAATATTGCTCCCCAGTTTCACTCGGACATTTAACGGCGTGTACATACACGCGGATAGCTGAAAATGCGTATAGATAACATGCCACTTGACTTGAAAGTGTTTACGTATGTTTACGCAAAAGTCATGATGTCATGTTGACATTTCTGAAAATAAATAGTGAAAACTCCAAATGTAAGGAGCAACACCAACATTCGTTTGAAACATTTCTTTTTTTAAGACCACGAAAAATAAAATGAATAGAAAAGGTTCTGTATCTGAACATGTTTTACTAGATTTGTACTTTTCTTTATTGTGGACACTAGTGTTTATATCGTTGCCCTTCACAGTGCAGACACTACATCTGCTCTAACTTAACCAGAGTTAAACAAAGACTGAGTTTAATTCAGATCGGCCTGTTTTTCAGTTTACATATATGTTTTCTTATGAGAATTAGTGTAAAACTCATAACGCCTGGTTCAGCAGAGCTAAGTCTTTGTGTGTAAAGCGTTCAGAGTGTGTAAAGATCAGTGTAAGTGATATGGATTGTGTGTGTGTGCTTGAAGCCAGCGCAGGTCTGCTCTAATTGAGCCAGAGACTCGCTGAATAAACCCAGCGCTGCCGTGTGTATTGATCGTGATGGGGATGGTAATGTGTGTGTGTGTGTGTGTCTCAGCTGGTGTGGGCGGCAGGTGGAGTGTGTAGATGGGCTCATCAGCGGCTCGCTGCACACACACACACACAGATGTGAGGCAATTACCCGTCCTCTGTCCAGATACAGCGATGGATGTGATGAGTTTCTCATTCCAATGAAGCTGTTTAATGGGATGATAAAGCCTTCGTTTTTCATTTTTATAAACGCTGACTTACAAATAAACACCTCTCACACACCTGGGCACTTGAGGACATGCTAGTGTGTGTCTACAATTAATCGCATCCAAAATAAAAGTTTGTGTTTACATAATATATGTGGGTGCACTGTGTATAATTATTATATATATATAAATATACACACACATGCATGTATATATTTAAGAAATATTTTCATTTATATACTGTATATAGATTTATATACTTTATATCATATGTAAATATAAATATTTTATATATAAATAATAGTTTTTTTCTTAAATATACATGTGTGTGTGTATATATATATACATATACAAAATAATTATACACAGTGTGCACACACATATATTATGTAAACACAAACTTTTATTTTGGATGTGATTAATCGTTTGACAGCCCTAATTTATATATATATATATATATATACATATACACCACAAAAGTAAGAACCAGCAAATACTTGACATGGTATTTGACCAAGACTGAAAAATTGACAGAAATATTGAAATGCATGGAATTTTATGGACTGTCAATTTTTGTTTAAGTACTTCTCTGTTGACACTGCAATAATTTGCACAATAAAAAATAAAAACATATTGAATAGCTAAAATTTGGTCAATAAAGTAAAAGTAAAATTTAATGAAGGCAATATTATATTTATATAATAAATCCTGTAATGCAATACGAAATGTGTGTGTGTGTGTGTGTGTGTGTGTGTGTTTGGACCCAACCATCCATTTCTGTGCATATAGAGGCCATTAAAGAGCCAGTCAGTTGTAACTCCGTCCAGTTCCCGGACACATCCATCATCAGGGGCCGCAGACGGCAGATCCCCGACACACACTCCCCGAGGGCCCTAATGAGCCGCCCGCCGACCACAGCGTATGCTGATCTCATAAAGCTCTGTATACTGATGCCAACACACACACAGCCAGCATAAACACACACAAACAAACGTTTCTCACCGGGCTTCTATAATTCTGCCATCGGACGTCATTTTCACGCAATATTATATAATGGTAACGCTTCACAATAACGTTCATCAGGTAATGTATTAATTAACATGAGCAATACAGTATTTATTAATCTTTGTTAATGTTAGCTAATAATAATCCAGCTGTTCATGTTAGTTCACAGTGCAGTAACTAATATAACCTTTGATTTTTAAGTATTAGTAATGTTGAAATGAATATGAACTAAGATCATGATTAGCTCATGTTCACTAATGCTCTTATTGTGAAGTGTTATCTATATGAATGCATGTTATCCAGCATGAATCATGACGTTTTGTCTCTTTGAAAAGCACGTGTTTAAAAGTCTCGTATATTAATATCATCATCCTATCCAGCGGCACTATTTGATGAGTCTCTGCCCTGGCCAAGTAGATGCATATAATAATAATAATAACGATCGGGACGAGCCGCTATAAAGGCATGTCTCATTTCTGCGTTACAAAGACAGGAATGCACACAACGACTGCAAAGCAATTATGTTTGTGGCGTTTAAACATATGCATGTTAAAAAAGCAAATCCTCTCGCCAAAATCAAGGTCTGGCTTTGAATTTAAATGGCCATTTTAATGACGTCTCCATTGAATTGCAAATGAGTTCTCATACTGTGATGACATCAGCGGCCCGAGTGACGCGGCGTTATTCCCAGAGTTCCTTGCAGAAGCGGAAACACACACCGGATGTCTCCAGGAAATCGACCTCGTGGTTTTAGCTCGGCTCGCCTGTCCCTCCACTAGTTCTGTATCAATATATTGATGTTTTCCAGACTTCAAAAACCGCAAATGTGTGTTTCAAAGCACGCAGAGGATCTGTAATACTTCTCATCGACAGACCTGGTTTGGATCTATCTTACTTACACCATTTACTGTGCATCCCGAAAACATGTCGTCATGTTACAGCTATTGCAAAGTGGATTCATTACCTTATACAGGTGAAACTCTAAAAATTAGAATATGGTGCAAAAGTTTGGTAATTCAACTTAAAATGTGAATCTAATATATTATATAGACTCATTGCATGCAAAGTGAGATATTTCAAGTCTTTATTTGTTATATTGTTGATTATGGCTTACAGATATGAAAACCCCAAATTCGTGAAAAGGTTTTCATATCTGTAATCCATAATCATCATCATTATAACAAATAAAGGCTTGAAATATCTCACTTTGCATGTAATGAGTCTATATAATATATTAGATTCAGCTTTTTAAGGTTAATTACTGAACTTTTGCACCATATTCTAATTTTTGAGTTTCCCACAGGTGACTGAAAACTTCTGTATGTTTTTTTTTTTTTTTTAAGTCAGTCGAGTCTCCTTCATTTATGCAGCGCTTTAACAATATAGAGTTTCACAGCATCTTTACTGTGATAACAGGAGATTACAGTAACAAAGAGTGTGTTTGGGCTTTACAGCAGATCTAGAATACATTTACTGTCCAGATAAAGTTAGTTTGGATTGATTCAGATCATTAGTGATTAACACGACACCGCTCTACAGAAAACCAAAGTTCTCTCGACGCAAACTTTAAAAACGCAAACCTGTGAACACTAATGGCGTGCACATGCGCATTATGAGTTATCCTCTATAGGGATGCATTTTTAGTTTATTATAAATTTGGAAGGATTTCAAACAAACTTCTTCCATGTTGTCATTGTGAGTTATTGGGTGATTCTCACGAAACCATTAAAACACCACGGCACCAAGGATTTTAAATATTAACCTTGTTATTTGGTAATATAAAAAAACATCACAATAAAGACAATACTGATCTCTACCTTGCACAATGTGCAATTTCATCATGGGGATAATTTTATTTTCTATTTTAATGCATTTTCTGTGAAAATTCTCATTACCGAAATGCGTCCAACTAAATTGAATGTATGTTATGTTGTAATTTAAACAAATTAAAATAAAAAAAACAGAAAAAGCAGACTAGATTATTTCAAACTAGATTATTTCAGATGACAGAAAAATAATTTACTGAATATTCATGTATAATAATAATGTAAAAAAGTAGGAAAATGATGCGTCCATGACTGCGGTTCTCATCCTCCGAAACATTTTTTGAGGACTGTTAAAACGCACATTCAGGATTTAAATAAAGTTTGATTTTGAATGAAGAAGCACATGGGCCAGTTCCCTCAAGATGGCTACCAGGTAAGAAGACCTCTTTATATTTCTCCAATTAAATGTAAAATATTCACTTGTCAGAATGGGTACACAACATTTTGATTCTCATTACCGAAACAAGTAGTTTTCTACATTTAAAAAATTGTTAGATTTACAATTTTTTATAAAATTGTACTTCATTAATGTCTAATTATATACACTGAGTAAAAGATTAGCAAAGTCATCATGGATTCTCTATTGTTAGCAAAACATACCAAGGCACCTCATCCTCCGAAACACCATTCTCATACACCGCAACCATTTAAGACCAGTTGCGGTGGAGAGAACTTCTGTTTCGGAAATGAGAATTCAATAATTTTGTGTTACTTTTAAATATACCTTATGAATTTAAATATTTTTCTAACAGTTGGTTGTTTTGCTTCATGATTTGTTTCATTGTAGGCAGTCAGCAAGTGAGAAAAAAAAAGATTTAGCTAAGGCCAGGTTGAAAAAGTTCAGAGAAAAATTATACAGCAACCCAGAACTGCTCGAGGAGTACCGAAGGAAGGAGAGAGAGAGGTTAGGTTTGGAGATTTTGATAGTGTAATCAGCAATAAACCCTCTACAGTGTTAGGAAATGTACATGAGCACGCACGCACACACACACACACACACAAACACACAGCCTTTTAGCCACTACTATACTGCCCTACAAAGGCAAAGTGCAGTAACTACGCAAACAAAGAAACAGAGAAAAAGCCCTTTAAAGTTTTTAAACCAGCCAGTCAAACATGTTACGTAGATTATGTGGTAATGCAGCTCCGAAACGGGACATAATTTAACCCAGATATTTTTTCACAAGATAGAACACATGTCATAAAGCCCATTACAACTAATTTCTGACCAAATGTGTAGTTACTGCGCTTTGCCTTTGTAGGGCAGTATAACATGGCTATATAAATAAATAAATCTGCAGCATTCTGTCATTTATATAAATACAACATTTAATAAAAACTTTTAATTATATTATTATTATATATATTATTATTAATTATATTATTTTAATTTAATTATAGTTAGATGGTAAATTATAGTTAGATGGTAAATGATAAACTTCTGTTAGATCTACCTGAAAAACTTAAAGGACTCTTTATTTCAGTTGTATCTTCATTCTATTGTATTTATTTGTGCTTCTGTTTAATTTTTTTTTTTTTATTATTGTTGTTGTTTTTTTTATTATTTGTAAATTCAGTACAAAGAAATTAAGCTCCACCCTACAAGTTTGGGCCCTATAGACACACACACACACACACACACACACAGTAAGCATTAAGTATAGTGTAGGATGATGTGTACATAAAAGTTATTTTTCTTCCCCATGTTGTGAGACTTGCTTATTTAATGTCTTGCTTTCCGCTTCCAGATATCAAAAACGAAAACAAACCGGCAAAATAAAGAAAACTGAAGAACTGACTAAAAAGCAACATGAAAAGAAAAAAAGACAATGGCGGGAGAACTCAAAGTGTTATTATAAAAGAAAGAAACAGCTTAAAGCTGTACTAGACACAACACCATCTAGTGAGGAAGATGATTCACTTCAGCTAATTCAAGAAGCAAATGAAGTTCAAGACAATCTTCAAGAAGCCGCCTCAGAAGAACAGCCTTACTTGTCTCAGCAGGTAAATGTCCCAAGTAAAAAAAAAAAGAACAATTTCCAATTTTGTCAAATAAATTCTATTTCGAAGGTTGACTGATGTATGTGAAACATATTTTTTTATATAATGTTAATGCAACTGAATAATTCTACTTAGTTGTAATTACAAAGCATACACTATTCTCAAAAAATTTAAAGCTGTCTTTTGAATTGTCAACTTGTGATTTGTTAACAGTGTAATTCCATCAGCTCAACTCCTAAAAAAAATGAGATTTCTATACAGACACCAAGACAAATAAATACATCTACCCCAGAAGAATCACCCAGATCGAAGAGAAGAAAAAAAATACTATCAAATTGGGTGTAAAGTTGCGCCACACAGAAAAGAAGCTTCTGGACAGAACTAAAGAAATTGTAAACCTAAAGAGAAGACTGAGAAGACTTGAGAAGAGGGAGAAAAAGCCGGTACTTGTGAACATGGAAGGCAGAGAGGTCCATAAAAAGACTAGAAAGAGAGGTCACCAGGAAATATTACCCAACAGCCAGAGAAGATTCATGCGCAGAATTGTTAGTCACTTCTTTCACAAAGACGAAGTATCAACTGTAATAAATGGCAAATCCGGTGAAATTCGGAAAAAAGGACAGATATTCCGCAAGAGAGCCTTGACAGACAAAATGGAAAATCTTCATAGACGATTTTTGTCCGAGAATCCCAGGCACAAACTTTCCATGTCTCAGTTCTGTAAACTTAAGCCATTTTGGATTGTCCACCGAAGAGTCAAAGACAGAGAAACATGTGCGTGTAAAACACATGAAAATTTTGGCCTGAAGATAAAAAAGCTGCACCAGCTAGGATTAATAGCCACATCTTCTCCAAATGACATTGTGCAGGCAAGTGTGTGTAGTGACAATGACATGTCCTGCATGTACAGGACATGCAGCAATTGCAAGTATAAGAAAATTCCCACAACACTGGATCCTTCACTGAAAGGGAACATCATAATATGGGAGGAGTGGGTTACAAAATCTGTACCAAGAAGAGGTGCAGATGGGTCCACTGAAGAGAAGGAAGTGAGGAATGTTTTTCTTGAGAAGAGACATACCTCCATCGAAAAGCTTGTAGAACTGACACAGGACCACCTCTCTAACTTCTCAAGACACATCTACAATATCAAGCATCAGTATGAAAGAATAAGAAAATTGAGAGAGTCCCTTAGCCAGAATGACGTAGTAGTTCATATCGACTACAGTGAGAACTACGCTTGTAAATATACCAGAGAAATAAAAGAAACTCACTTTGGAGGTGGCAACCAGCAGGTAACCCTCCATACTGGAGTTATTTATCTCAGTGGGGAGAAAGTGCAGTCCTTTGCATCACTTTCAGCCTGTCTTCAGCACAATGCCATAGCAACATGGGCTCACCTTGACCCGGTACTGAGGAGCATACGAGAGGAACATCCAAATGCAAGGAACATCCACTTCATTTCAGATGGGCCCACATCTCAGTACCGGAACAAAACAAACTTTTATTTAGCTTCGACAGTGCCATTTATGCGAGGATTTAAACATGTGACATGGAATTTCACAGAGGCGTCCCATGGAAAGGGTGCTCCTGATGGAGTGGGTGGTGCCTTGAAAAACCTGGCTGACAGAATTGTGTCCTATGGTACCAGCATACCAGATGCTGATACTCTTTTTGAGCAGCTAAACCTGAATTCATCTGTAAGGCTCTTTAAGATAACGGAGGAAGATGTAAAAAAAAGTGCTGAGTTAGTACTACCAGATCTAAAGACAGTACCTGGGACAATGAGAGTTCATCAGGTGAGTAAACATATTGAACAACATTTTCAAACAAAATTCAAACAGGCTAAAGGCTTCATATCATTCTTAAAAAGAGAAAAATATATATTTTTATGTTGGGTTGCTGGATGAAATATCCTTAATACTGTAAATAGGAGAACTAAAGTAAACTGAGTACTGAAATGGAATTAATGCATGGATGCAACTAAAAAGAAAGTTATTTGGCTTAATTGAGGTAATCTGCAAATTCTAAAAGAGAGATGTTTAAGTTTAAAATATATGTTAAACATACACATTGTCATTTGATATTAGTATGTCTATGTAACATCTGAGTTTTAATCCATCTAAAATTAGTCTTTTCTCCTTAAGCTAACATCAACAAAACCAGGCCTTATCAACACCAGAGAAGTGTCCTGCTTTTGTGAATTGGCCTGTGGCTGTTTCAGTCCAAAAGAGTTTGACTTCCGAAACAATGTGGACCCAGAAAGCGAGAATGCAGAGTCTGTTCTGGAAGTAGGAAAGTGGGTCCTTGTACAGTATGATGGAGAACTGTTCCCTGGCACAATCACACAGGTATAAAGACATATTTGGTGGTATGTGGTTTTGTTGAAAGGATGAAACATCCTTTTTAAATCCTTTTTATTTATTTTTACCATCTAGATTGTAGATGGTCAATATGAGGTGGACACAATGAGTTGTGCTGGACCAAACAAATTCTACGTTCCGTCCATAAAATATGAGGGAGAAAAAGTCTGGTACTACTTTGATGACATAAAAGCCATTATTCCAGAGCCTCAACCTGCAACATCCTCAGCTCGACACTTCTGTGTGTTGCCTGAGATCTGGGAAAAGTACAAAACTAAAGGTCTGTGAAAAGAGGGTAGCAAGTTGCATCCTACTTACGCCACAGCTATTTTTCAGAGCCATGTTAAATGTTCATGTTTTTAGGCACATGTTGATTCCTGTTTAATGTATTACATTTTTTTTATTGTTCTGTAGCAATTGAACTGTGTTGACACACCAATCCCCTCTTAAAGAGAGTCTGACTTTATTCATTTATGCACAGCATAACACACATTTTGCCTCTACGACTTCCTGTCTAATCCTTGAGGTCAAACATAGAGTACATGGCACAATTACATGTATGCAATGATTTTGCTTTTCCTTTTCTCCTTATCCTAAGAATTAGACAATTTATCCAATTAGCCTACCAAACCAAAAAAAGTAGGGCTGTGCAAAAGTTAATTGCGATTAATCGCATCCAAAATAAAAGTCTGTTTTACATAATATATTAGTGTGTGCTGTATATAATTATTTTGTATATATAAATACCTATGCATGCATGCACATATTTAAGAATTATTTGCTCTTAAATTCTGTATATATATATAAATACATAATCTATATTATATAAATATAAATATTTTATATAGGAATAACACATTCTCTTAAACATATACATGCATGTGTGTGTATTTATATATACAAAATAATTATATACAGCACACACAAATATATATGTAAACACAGACTTTTATTTTGGATGCGATTAATCGCAATTAACTTTTGCACAGCCCTAAAAAAAAGTGATTGTAATTCCAAAGCTCATGTTATGTAGTGGATGTTTGGATGTTATTTCATGTTTCTCCATATTTAAGAACAGCTATACTATTCCCTCTACATTCGTTAAATGACAGATTCTGTAAAAACTAACTTTTTATGTTTTTTGGCAATATTTTATCTATTCTGTGCAGCCAGGTGTATACATTGACAAATGTTTCCAACAGTAGGCATTGTAATGAAGAGGTTGAAGAATAAAGAGATTTTACGAATAATTTTTTTTTTACGAATTTTTGTATTTTTTTGTATTTTTTTTGTTTGTTGTTGTTGCCAATGTTATGTATTGAAGCACTACAAAATAAAACAGATTTGAAATTGAATCCATGATTTTGCATATATTATACATTTTTCTACATTAAATCTAGACATAGTAAACCTATTATCATTACCGAAATAATCAACCTCATTTCCAAAACCTAAGTTTCATTACCGCAACAGATGATTGTTAAATCTTAATTTAATTAATATAAAATTTGTAGTTTGATTTTAAATGCATGTACAGTATCTACACATTATGTTCTTTCAGGTTTGTCACATCATTTTGAAAATGTGTCAGGTTTCATTAAAATATATTTAAAAAAAGGTTGTAAATTGTGGAAGGTGTTGCGGTAATGAGATAAATTAAACAAAACATTTAAATAATACTAATTTAAAAATAAATATTATTTCAGATTTTTAAGTAACTGTGCATGACTGTTAATAATCCGTTTTTAAAAATGCGAAATTTTATTTTATTTTCTAACAGTGTTGATGTTTTCACACTGTTGCGGTAATGAGATTTTTTAGGACTTGTTTTGGAAATTATGCTCAAAAAGGTCTTAAATTGTAAGTAAATGTTTTTAAATTAATATTCACAAATTCTCCAGACTTTGTTTCTAATGTCTGATTTGTTTTTTTGTCAATTCAAGCATTTTTTAATTTTCATGTTTGAAATTTTTAAAACCAAGATTTCGTGAGAATCACCCTATTGTTTGTAGACTTTTCTGGAAAATAAATGAATTTTGTAATAAGCCTGTAACAACAAAATGTGAAAAACGTGCTGTGAATGTTCGCCGGATGCGCTGTATAAATACATTTGATATGTAAAAATACAGTGCTAAACTAGTTCTGATTTCTGAATCAATGTATTGATGTTTTTTAGACCTCAAAAACAGCGAATGTGTGTTTCAAAGCATGCAGAGGATCTGTGATATTTCTCCATCTCGTTGGATCTAGCTCGTGCTCTATTGAGGGTGACTTACACCAATAGATTTCTTTAAAGCAAAGTGACAGTATTGGCATGTGAAAGCTGATCGCAGAGCCTCAGCAGAATAAAGCCCTGTGCTAATTGTAACTGAATCTCGAGACAACCGGTTTGATGCCAGCATGAAGCGAAGGTCGAGCGTAGAAACACTGTGAGGCCAAACTTCATCTCTCTCCTCAGCCTTGTTCCAGCGCTTATCTGTGCTTTTGTGTTCTGTAAGATCTGAACTGAGATTGTGAAACATGCCCTCCCCCCACGAACTACAGATTTAATTATCATGATTTTAACGGTAAAAGATTAAAATTGCTACTGTGAAAATTGACAGTTTTTGGAAGTGAAAAAGAACAAGTCATTGAATAATTTACGTCATATTTGATCATATTTTATGTATTTTTGTTGAAATAACTGTTTTTCTTAGTTTTTTTTTTTCTAATCCGTTATTTACAATAGGGTTTTATGTTACATTTAATGTTGTTAAATTAATGTTTATTGCATTAGTGTGTGTTTGTGTGAATGACACTGTGCAGTTTATATATATTAATATTAACTTTCTGGAAAAGCTGCTTGTGATGAGCTGTGATTGATCATGTGACTCTCATCTCCACTGTGATTGGTGGTTGCCAGTGATTTACAATGCTACAAAACAGATATTAGTACTTCAATAGGTCGGTAAATTAACAGTATATCAGATTATGAAATTTTTTACTGTAAATTTAAGTCTGTAGAACCAAAAATTTTGGTACCGTATTTTTTACGGTAATTTTCTGGTAAAGTCAAACTCGTTTTTTTTTCTCAGATTTTTTTTACAGTGTGGTTTTCTGTAAGATCTGAACTGAGATTGTGAAACCTGCCCCCCACGAACTACAGATTCATTTATATGGCGAATAACTGTAATAGATCTAACTTTACATTTAATGTAATTTTACAGTGAAAAACCATAAATTGACATTCCCACAATTCCCTGCGTGACGCGGATCATATTTGCTGTATTTTTGTTGTATTTTCTAATCAGTTATTTACAATAAGGATTTTATATTACATTTAATGTTTATAAAAATGTTTAATGTTTTTTTGTTTTTTTTTACTGTAAGTTTATGTCTGTAAAACCTAAACTTTGCTACCGTATTTTTTACGGTAAATTTCTGGCAAACTCAAACTCTTTTTTTTTACCGTAAATTTAACCAATTTTTTTTTACAATGTGGTGTTCTGTAAGATATCAGATCATGAAATACGTTTTTACTGTAAATTTAAGTCTGTAAAACCTAAAATTTTGGTACTGTATTTTTTACAGAAATTTTCTGGTGAACTCAAACTTGTTTACAGTTATTCATATGGTGAATAACTGTAATAGATTTAACTTTACATTTAATGTAATTTTACAGTAAAATACCATTTAAATGTACAGTTTTTGGAAGTGAAAATGAAGAAGTCACAGGTTCAAACTTGGTTTTTTTTACCGTAAATTTAACCAATTGTTTTACAATGTGGTGTTCTGTAAGATATCAGATCATGAAATACGTTTTACTGTAAATTTAAGTCTGTAAAACCTAAAATTTTGGTACCGTATTTTTTACGGAAATTTTCTGGTGAACTTAAACTCGTTTTTTTCTGTAAGATCTATTACAGTTATTCATATGGTGAATAACTGTAATAGATCTAACTTTACATTTAATGTAATTTTACAGTAAAATACCATTTAAATGTACAGTTTTTGGAAGTGAAAATAAAGAAGTCACAGGTTCAAACTCGTTTTTTTTTTTTTTTTTTTTTCCGTAAATTTAACCAATTTTTTTTACAATGTGGTGTTCTGTAAGATCTAAACTGAGACAGGAAACACGCTCTCCATACCCCCCCCCCCCCCCCCCCCACACACAACAGATGCAATCTACGCGTGATAACCAGATTAATTCCATCAGACCTGCACACGTCAGAGTCCGGGATCTGTGTTCGGCTGCGTATCCGTCGGCCCTCGACCGCGTGAAGTCCTGGCGCAGATCATATCATTATGCGTGGTGGAAAATGTGACTCAGGTTAAAGATCAATTGAAGGGTCTCGCAATAATGTCAAGTGGCCCGTCACGCTGAGAGTCCATCTGGTCTCGGGAGGATGGCAGTCTGTCCGCTCGGGGGGTTCGTGTGCCAATACTCGAACACAAAGGAATATCAACACGCTTACAGGCATGATTCCCCGAGAAGCCTTCATTTCAAAAGGCTGATTAATCTGGACACTAAGAGAGCCAATTGAGAATTGACAAAACAATCAATCAGCTGTTTAAAGCCGAGTAATTGAGTTTTGTCAACTCTCTGAGTGGCGTGACAAACCATAAAATTGAACGGTGAGACTTTATTGAGGATAAATGTCTAGTTGATCAAACTGTCTCTCTATTTCTAGACAAACAAATGAATGAATAATTGACATGCGAGAACAAGGCCTCTGCAGACTAAAGCCCCAATCTGCCAGATTCATCAATCCCTCCGAGAAGACTCAGACATATTTCAAACATAGCTCAAACTATCAAGTGTTCTCCATATAAAGCAACATCTGGCGACGGCTCCGGAGACGATTAACACCAGCCCCACTTCAGAGGATTGCAGTGGCCAGATGGCATTATTCCTCTCACTCCAACCTTTATGAATATTGTGTTATATTGATACCACGCCTCATCAAATAATGCACTTATGCTCATCAAAAACAGTGATGACATTCACACTTCAGGACAGAATCTGATCCGTTCGACGCTTTACAGTGTCTATAGATTATAGGAATGCTCTGCAACACAGGATATTTATTATCTGAACAGAAACGCATTTGCAAAGTTGCATCATTGTTATGGAAAGTATAAGTGCTCTGTAAACTAACGTCATTCGTTAGTTTTACTGTTGCAATTGCAATATTACGATTTCCAGTCTCGTATGTTATTTTTTAATGAAATATTTTAAGTTTTTTTTTTTATCATTGTAATGGTATGAAACTTGGTAAAGGTTTTTGCACTCACAAAACAAAATCATGGCCATGATCTGAACAGGGTAAATGGTCCTGAATCAACAGTCACACACTTGTGTTTCTCGCGGTCAGAAACGACGTAAATTAATGAGAATTTCCTCTAGTGGAAGCGTGTGGAACTGCAGCCGAACACACACACTGAACACTCATTTACTGAGAGATCAGCTCACTTGTGGAACACACACTCGTTTAGATTTATGGCTTTTGGATTTTCTCACAGTTTTAGAGTAAAAAGGTGTTTTGGAAAACATATTAAAAAAATTACGTTTTTGTGCATTTTTCTTAACAATAAATGTAAAAAAAAATTAAGGTCAGTTTTTTAAACATTTTTCACTTCAGCAATAATCTACCAAGCGTCTTCTTTAAAAGAGATCAAATTTCAGTCTGTGATCCAAAGCATTCGAGATTTATGACCGTTTAAATTGGAAATTTCATTTTCAGGCCTGTGCTCAAAAAGTTAAAAAAATGCATTATAAATATAATGTAGTACCATAAAATCCCCTAAAAATACCAAATATTAAATAAAAAATATTATTTAACTAAAACAAAGTACAATCATTTAATTGATTTTTTTTACTGTCATTTTTGACTGACACACGAATGGGGAATAAGCTCCCAGCATGCAATGCATGTATAAATAATGAATTATTCTGGATTATATGCTGCTTTATTTTGCTCTTGCCATTGTTGTCCTGCTAAAGGTTCTTTAATCCCATCAATGATTGACTTTAAGAGCGTTTGACATGCAATCTTTCCATTGCTTAAAGTGGAAAACGGTTCTTTATATTATTAAGGAAGAAAAAAGTGGTTCTTTTAAGAAGTAATCACGGAAAGGTTCTCTGGGGAAAACAAAATTGTTCTTTTATGGAATCTCTGTGAAAACTGTTTTGTAACCTTTATTTTTAAGAATGTAAACTGTAAATGATGAAGAATTTTTGGGTTCACTGTCACTTTAAGAGTCGCCAAACTTTTCTTATTTTTTCAGTACTTTGCAGAAATCCGAATTACATGCTTTATATTATTACAGCTTTACTCATTGGGCTTCCACCAAAATGTATTCAGACTCCTTCAACATTTCTCACATTATCAGTTTATTGGCTCTAGTTTATAAATATGAGCAGAACTCAGTTCTCAGATCAGTGTTTGATATGTGACTGGTTTTGTCCGTCCTTCTGTTGGACTCTCACACATGAATTATGTTGAATATCTGTCAGCTGGTAAATTTAACTACACAATTAGATAATACCAGTTGGCTCAACCAAGCTAATAATTTTGGGGTAGCCTATAATATGTCACAGTTTACTTTATTTTGCTCTCCTCACTCACATAGCCTAAATATAGTGTCCTGCACAATATATATATATATATATATATATATATAAAATCTATCTGGTGTCTGAATAATAATGTTTGATTTGACTGTATAGTATCAAGGTCGCATGTCTTCATTACCTGTACCAGGTGAGTCCGCGCGCGTAGTGCCGGTCAAAGAAGTGCGGTTCCGATCCAAGCGCGCGCACGTCCGGATGGAGCCTCAGGAACTCCAGGAGCGCGCGCGTTCCTCCCTTCTTTACGCCGATAATGAGCGCGTGCGGGAGTCTCCGGGTCGAGCTGAGCTCTTCTCCCACACTCAACGCGGTCTTATTATCATTATCATCCCATCCCATCGGCGAACTCTCGCAACAGCATCCCAGCAGAAGATACAGGACCGCGACGCACGCGACGCTCAAGGAGAACATGACGGCTAGTTTCTGCAAGAGTCTCCGCAGGTCCAGGGGCGTGCTGCTGAAAGTTGCCATCCCTCTCTGTGCACGGCCATTCTCCTCAGGACTTTATTCGCGTGACTTTGACGGCATGAATCTGACGAATGACAGCAACGCGCGCGTCCCGTAGTGAAGACATAATCATCATCATCATTGTCATCGCGCATTCCGTCAGTAAATGTGCAGTGAAGAGTTGCCTTGAGTCACTGACACACTCGTATTATTTCCATGCTTGCTGATGGGATAGTACTGTCCTTGCGGAGCGCGTTGACGCGACTGTCCTGAAGCCGCTCGCGTTCATTCATGAAAGTGCGCGCGGAGCTGCAGCTGAGTGTGATTGGATTGTGTCGGATGGAGGCGGGGTTAAAAATGAAAATAATCCCATGATCTACTGTTTATATTACATTCTTCTTTCAGACGAATACAATCAGAGTTATTTAAAAAAATGTCCTGGCTCTTCCAAGATTTATAACCGTAGTGAATCACCATAAAAGTGCATCTGTCCATCATTAAAGTGCATGAGCTTTGAGTAATTCAGGGAATTATTTTCATTATTGGGTGATCTAACCCTTTAATTCTGCTCTACTGAGACATCAGGTGAGCTGGAGCTGTTGGCATTGAGTGAAAATAAATTCATGCATTGTTTTTTCATCATTTGGCCACTGTGACGTGCATTAAAATTGGCTCTCTTTGTATTAATAATAATAATTAAAGGGATAGTTCACCTAAAAATCTAAATGACCCCATTTACTCAACGTCGAGTCATCCTAGGTGTTTATGACTTTCTTCTTTTAACCTAACACAATCTGAGTTAACATTGACAAAAATGTCCTGGCTCTTCCCTTCTTTATAATGGGAGTGGATGGCTGTTTCTGTTCTGAAGTCCATCATCAAAGTGCATCTATCCATCATAAAAGTGCATCTGTCCATCATAAAAGTGCATCTGTCCATCATAAAAGTGCATCTATCCATCATAAAAGTGCATCTGTCCATCATAAAAGTGCATTTGTCCATCATAAAAGTGCATCTGTCCATCATAAAAGTGCATCTGTCCATCATAAAAGTGTAACTACCCATCATAAAAGTGCATCTGTCCATCATAAAAGAGCATCTATCCATCATAAAAGTGCATCTATCCATCATAAAAGAGCATCCGTCCATCATAAAAGTGCATCCGTCCATCATAAAAGTCCATCTGTCCATCATAAAAGTGCATCTGTCCATCATAAAAGTGCATCAGTCCATCATAAAAGTGCATCTGTCCATCATAAAAGTGCATCTGTCCATCATAAAAGTGTAACTACCCATCATAAAAGTGCATCTGTCCATCATAAAAGAGCATCTATCCATCATAAAAGTGCATCTGTCCATCATAAAAGTGCATCTGTCCATCATAAAAGTTCATCTATCCATCATAAAAGAGCATCCGTCCATCAAAAGTGCATCTGTCCATCATAAAAGTGTATCTGTCCATCATAAAAGTGCATCTATCCATCATAAAAGTGCATCTGTCCATCATAAAAGTGTAACTACCCATCATAAAAGTGCATCTGTCCATCATAAAAGAGCATCTATCCATCATAAAAGTGCATCTGTCCATCATAAAAGTGCATCTGTCCATCATAAAAGTTCATCTATCCATCATAAAAGAGCATCCGTCCATCAAAAGTGCATCTGTCCATCATAAAAGTGTATCTGTCCATCATAAAAGTGCATCTATCCATCATAAAAGTGCATCTGTCCATCATAAAAGTGCATCTGTCCATCATAAAAGTGCATCTGTCCATCATAAAAGTGCATCTGTCCATCATAAAAGTGCATCTATCCATCATAAAAGTGCATCTATCCATCATAAAAGGGCATCTGTCCATCATAAAAGTGCATCTGTCCATCATAAAAGTGCATCTATCCATCATAAAAGGGCATCTGTCCATCATAAAAGTGCATCTGTCCATCATAAAAGTGCATCTATCATCATAAAAGTGCATCTGTCCATCATAAAAGTGCATCTGTCCATCATAAAAGTGCATCTATCCATCATAAAAGTGCATCTGTCCATCATAAAAGTGCATCTGTCCATCATAAAAGTGCATCTGTCCATCATAAAAGTGCATCTATCCATCATAAAAGTGCATCTGTCCATCATAAAAGTGCATCTGTCCATCATAAAAGTGCATCTATCCATCATAAAAGTGCATCTATCCATCATAAAAGTGCATCTGTCCATCATAAAAGTGCATCTATCCATCATAAAAGTGCATCTATCCATGATAAAAGTGCATCTGTCCATCATAAAAGTGCATCTATCCATCATAAAAGTGCATCTATCCATCATAAAAGTGCATCTGTCCATCATAAAAGTGCATCTGTCCATCATAAAAGTGCATCTATCCATCATAAGTGCATCTATCCATCATAAAAGTGCATCTGTCCATCATAAAAGTGCATCTATCCATGATAAAAGTGCATCTGTCCATCATAAAAGTGCATCTGTCCATCATAAAAGTGCATCTATCCATCATAAGTGCATCTATCCATCATAAAAGTGCATCTATCCATCATAAAAGTGCATCTGTCCATCATAATAGTAATCAATACGGATCCAGTGCTTAAGAAATGCCTTCTGAAGAGAAGAAAAATATCCACATTTACAACTTTATAAACTATAATCACTGGCTTCCGGTAACGTAGTAGTAGGTTTGTTCCCTTGTTTAAAAAAAGTTTTTTACAAAATGTAACTAAATGGAAACACAACAAATCTCATTCACGTCATGGCATATTTAATAATTATAGGATATGCTAATAAATAAGGTGTTTGTTAATGTTCCTCAGTTCTCTGAGAGCCGTGTGTAAAGCTCAGCTGACGCTTCAGGAGACGAGCGCTGTTACACTTTATTGTGTTTTTTTGCTCAGATGATGAAAGGAAATCATAAGGAGTTGGAGCAACATATTAATGTTTGGATTATGAAATGTCACTGAAGAACAGACTGTGTCGTCCGGCTTTTGCGCGACTCCTTGAGCTGGAAGATAACGAGTGTGTTCTTGATCTCATAATTGGTTTGTGGAGTTCTCAGATCAGCAGGAAAGCTGACGATCACATTGAGGCCAGTGTTACACACTCACACACAACCCTACGGTCACACACAACCCTTGTGTATCCAGGTGTTAGGAGTGCTGACATAACTGCTTTTATAACCTGTAAAAGGTAATGCGATCTCATAAACACAGAGAGTGTGTGCAGTTCTGATATTTATTGCGTCATCCGTAATGATCTTTTGCATCATGCGCTTCAGGCGAACGCATTACACGGCCGTTCTGTGCAGATCTGTCTGCTTTATGCTGTGATTTATTTCTCCCATCTTCAGTGCAGATGTGACCAGGGTCAAAAGGTCAAACGTGCACTCTTCATAGCAGCGCCGGAGTTCGTCATGCAACAAATTCTGTTGCCTTTTTCCTCAAATCTATACTAATACAATACAGCATAATGATAATGTACGACACACAATACACTATTATAGTCACATTTGTTTAGATGGTTTTCCACATCATTCTTTCTTCCATCATTCTTTTATTTGTAATTCATTTAAAGAAATATTAATATTATATATTATGATATTCTATATTTATTTTCTCTCTCTCACACACACACACACGTTTGTGTAAACTTAAAGAGCTAAAAAATAAAAACTATAAAAAAATTAGATTTAAATAATAGTAAGATTTCATGATTTCCAACATTAATAAAATTGATTATATATATATATATATATTTGATTATATCTTTATATTATTATGTTTATATATATATTATTTTAATTATTTAATCTTAAAATATATGAATATATATATATGTATATTATTTTAATTATTTAATCTTAAAAGATATGAATATATAAATAATATTCTACATCTATATTTCATTTCTGTGTGTGTGTGTGTGTGTGTGTGTGTGTGAAATTAAATAGCTAAAAAATATTACAATCATATCTAAACAATAAGTTGCATGATAAAAACAAATTTTTATATGCAGCAGTATTAATAAACAGTGATTTTATATATATATATATATATATATATATATATATATATATGAAGAGTTCAGATGCAAAAGCCTCTAAATGCCATTTGAAATTTTCTTCTTTAATGATGATTTTTATCAAGCTTGTATATTTAAGTTCGGTAATTTCACTTAAATGGCAATGATAATTACCTATTAATTGTTATTTAAGTGAAATTACTGAACTTAAATATACAAGTTTGATAAAAATCATCATTAAAGAAGAACATTTCAAATGGCATTTAGAGGCTTTTGCATCTGAACTCTTCATATATATATTTGATTTATATATAAATTATTTTATTAGTTTTCTATATGTGTCCAGCAACAGATTGCTGGATGATGAAGTGTCCGTCTATGAAGCTGACCCCGGGTCAGGGCCAGTGCGCAGCAACACTGATTTATATCCGTCAGGGTGGAAAACACTGTTTTCATGAAAGTATAATGAGGCGAGAGCTTTATTAAGAGTCGTACCTGCATTCTTCAAGTCTTCAAATGACAAATAATGTGTGTTTGCTGGCTTTCGCTTCTGCCGTGTGTAGACCAAAACACGGTCTGACGATGTCATCGTGATGACTGAAGCTGAGATTAGTGTAATGTAATAAAAATATGTATTCCGTATAAAACTTTCATCTGTTTGGATTACACATGAACTAATGAACTTAAAGTGATGCATGTTTGTGAGTCACGCATAAATGAAACACTGTTGCTCGTAATAAACACGGCGTTTCAAAACTTTTGAGGGAAGATGGCGGCAGTGAAGACCAGTGTTGCATGAATTAACCAGTGCGTTGGCATCTGTAACTGGGAAACATGCAATATAGAGAAGAAGAAGCCTGTGTGTGTGTGTAATGATGAGCTTGTGCTTCCATATTAATATTTCAGATGTCAAGCTCTCATGTCATACATTACTGAAGACATTGTCCTCGCACTGCCGCAAGAAAAGGCCTTTAAGGGATAATCTGCTTAAAAATTAAATCTCTGTCTTAATTGTCGAACTAAAACACGTCGTTCCGAGCGAGCATGAGTTCGGGTTAGGGAATGTGGTTGTATTCTGTTCAGAGTCGAGGCGGATTTATTTCTGTAGCGCTTTATTGTGTCAGCGCTTCACGGGGGAATCTATGAAGCTCGAAGCGGAAAAATAAATAATCTCAAAACATGTTAGCGGATGAAAAGCAACATACATTTTTTAGGCTCACTTGAAAAGAAAATTGAACAATAAAAGCAAAATGACAACAAAAACATAAATGCTATAAGTCGGAAGGCCGTATTGATTCTCAATAATCGCTGTGGAAGACTTTAATATTGCAGAAACGTCACGTCTCCGAGCCCAGCCCCGTCTGTGCGGTTCTTCTGCCAACTGGTGTGTGTTCAATAGCAGAGCGGATCATGATGATTCCCAACCCATCAAACATGCAGCTAACACACACACACACACTAGGCTTTTCGAAGGGTTCGTTCACCCAAAACTGTAAACTCTGTCACTAATGTCACTAATGACTCTCCCTCGTGTTGTTCAACCCCGTCAGACTTTCCTTCATCTTCAGAACACTAATGAAGATATTTATGATTAAATCTGAGCGCTGGATCACTCCTCCATAGGCTTCTGTTGTAATGGAAACTTGCCGGACCAGAAAAGTTATTAAAGACATCGTTAAAATAGTGTGAGTGACGACAGCGGCTCAACCTGAAGATTATCAAGACCAGAATACTTTCTGTGCGCAACAAACTACAAAAATAACGACTTAATTAACTATTCAAGGAGTAGTTCACTTTAAAAAAAACTTTTGCTGATAATTGACTCGCCCCTATGTCATCCAAGATGTCCACGTCCTTCTTTCTTCAGTCGAAAAGAAATTAAGGTTTTTGATGAAAACATTCCAGGATTTCCTCCATATAATGGACTTCAATGGGGTCCAAACGGTTCAATGTCCAAAATGCAGTTTCAGTGCAAACTACAAACTGTTCAAAGGGCTTTAAACGATTCCAGACGATGAATAAGGGTCTTATCAAGCGAAACGATCGCTCATTTAATAAATAATAACAAAGTTTAACTTTTATAAGCTCAAATGCTCGCCTTGCTCTGTTCTGTGATGCGCGTTCGTGACTCTCCGGTTCGAACTCGTTTATCAAAATTAACAAATCTTTTTTCGTGTCATTTGGTTCATTCAACGAACGAAATGAACGAGTTGACTGACTCACGAAAAGGTTCGTTCATTTTGATGAACGAGTTCGACCAGGAGAGTCATGAACACACACACACACATGACCAGCGTCAGCCAATGGTAAGCCTGCGTGTGACGTACAATAGCGCTGCGCTGTTACACTACGCAAACTCACTCGAGGCCCACAGTTGAATAATGTCGTTATTTTTGTTTGTAGAGTTTCAACCTTTCACGTTGACTTCAGATACACCTCCCCGGATAAACGGACGCATCATGGAGAACTATTGCTGATTTGACGTCTTAGCATTGCCATCTCTTATGTCAAGAACAATCTGCAATGTACATTATTGCAAAAATAAACAATGCAAGCCATGCATTATACATATGCTTACACAAATAACTTTTTTAGTTTCCTACTTGAAATATGAGAGCGTTTTCACTTGAAGCTTAATGACTCACTTAAACTCCAAAAATTATTTCAGTAATACAACTTAAAAGCTGAAACTAATATTATATAGACTCATTACAAAGGTTTTCATATCTGTAATCCATAATCATCACAATTATAACAAATAAAGGCTTGAAATATCTCACTTTGCATATAATAGTTTCATCTTTTAAGTTGAATAAATGAACTTTTGCATGATATTCACATTTTTCGGGTTGCACCTGTATGCATTACACGGGATATTCTTCAAAAAATGACTTCTGTTCCACAAAAAATAGTGTTTGTAAATATAAAATGTCATTTTGTTGTGATTTATCTGTTTAGAACATACCAGGTTGAGAATTCCTTTGCTGTGAGTGTGTGAGGCGGATTATAGCAGATTGTGTGTGTGTGCAGTTTGAGTCTCTGAATGCTTCTTCTTTCTGCTGATACTGAGCAATATCTTCTGTTTGGCATGGATTCGCTTTCTGAATTGAAGTATATAGACAAAGAATGACACATGATGCATTTATTGCATGTATTTCCCCTTGCTAAGCACTGGTTGAACTGGTCTTGAGGACAGACTGTGGTTTAACGGTTTAACCCAGTTTATCAGTCCCAGTGCTTGTGTTTCGCACCTGTACTGGAGTTAACGCTAATCACTCCCTCATCCCATCAAGCTCAAAACCCTCTTAAGAAGAAAGCAGGATTAGCAGACGCGCTGAAGACGCTTTAGTTCCAGCAGATTTAACACCTATCCTGACATGCTGAAGACAACACACTCGATGCATGCTCACCTTTCATTGAAAACACCGGACCACTTTAATCTGTCACTGATCGTTCTAGTTTTAAGAATGACATTGTCAAATACGTGTTAATAATAGAAGTTTATATCTCAGAATTCAGACTTTATAACTGCAATTTGAGTTTATATATGAAAAAAGTCAGAAATGTGTATATAAACTTTTTAAAAAATGTTATAATTTTGAAATAAAAAGTCACAATTATTGCGATTTTATACTGTGGTGGAAACAAGCTTCCATTCCAGAGTCACATGAGCACTTGAAATAGTCAAACAAACAATAATGTTGCATAAAAATGAGTTATTTTATGGATAAAAAAAATCTATGTGATGTTGAAAATGTAATTTAAACTAAATAATTGTGTGTTTTATTTCTAAACAGATTTTGTGTTAAATTAAAATTAAAAATAATATATCTGCAACTTTATATTTGACTTATTGTGTTGCGAAAGTAAATTATTATCTGCAAACTACTGACTTTGCATTGGGGTTTTTTCTACACACTATTAATGTTCGATGTACACTGTAAAAATGAATGCGCTTTATTTAATCAAAACAATTGTGGCAACAGAATACAAGCAATATTATTAATTCAATTTTAACAAATTAGAATTGAGTAATAATTAATCAAATTAATTCCTTAAAAGTTACCATTTACAATAAGTAAAACTTTTTTTTGTTTTAAGTAAATTTAAGTCACCATTATGGTGATCAGTGTTTGTTTTAGGTTTGTTTTAAAATGCCGGTTTTCTCCTTCAGTGATTCTGCTGTTAACATCAGTGTTGGGAATATAAAATAAACAGTTCTTATTTAATCTTTGACGTCTGTCTGTTATTCAGATATTTTTGTTTAATTTTTTGGTGTAAACTTTACTCATTTTAAATGGTTAACTTTTAAGGAAAAATTTGATTCATTATTGCTCAACTTTAATTTGTTAAATTTAACTAATAATATTGCTTGTAATCTGTTGCCACAATTTTATTGATTAGATAAAGCATATTATTTTTTACAGTGTATTTAAATGTATTTGTGAAGCACTTTCACAGTACACATAATTACAGAACAGTTTTAACTGACAGCCTTAATAAAGTTGACATATAGATTGTATTTGCATTTGAGTTGCAAGCGGCCATTAAACGCTCAATAGCAAATTATTGTCAGGCGAGGAACAAACATTTTTTAAAAAATTGATGTTTTGAACGTTTTGAGAACACTCAGAAAAAAACGTGCACAGTTTAATGGGAACGTTAGCTGCATTTTCTTAGGACATGTTTTTCTTAGCAGAGCATGAGGGGTATTTTACTTAGAAAATACATTGTTTGGAAAAGGCAGGAGTGCTTGAGATGTGAACTCAAAAACAAGTTCATTAAGAGAGAGAGAGAGAGAGAGAGATTACTACCTGCTGAATGTCTGACCTGATTCGCTGTGATCCAGAACACATCTGGTATCGTTGTTTAATAAGTCTGATGTAAATAGTGAGGATTACAGATCACTTTAGGGTGGGCTAAAACATCATGACAACAGATCTGTTCTCCCTCGTTAATCTCCTGGACTCTCGGCTAAGATGTGCGCCGGTAATCCGGCCGCTGTTGGCGTCACCTTTCCCGATGTCTCCTAATCCCAGAGCATGCGTGTGGAGACCGCTAGTGTTACTCGGGATTAAACGTTTAAGTGTGTCACTTCCAGAAACATTGTTTTGTTCGATTGAAATGTTCTGCCCACATTCAGTCACATCTGTTTCATTTAGACGATAATGTCGTGGAAGTCCAGAAGAACAACTGTAGGTACTCGCAGAACGTGGTTTAGAATAGGGTTTCTACATGTCTTAAATGATGATTAAAAGGGTTTATTTTTGGTGATATTGTATGTCTATGAGATGTTAACTAGAACAATGTATGCAACTAAAAAAATGAATGAATTAAAACTAATCGTGATGGGAATGCATGACACAAGGTTTCATATTGAATAGCTTTGAAAAGAACATTTATGTTTTAATAAGAGTTGGTGATCTACATTTACTTTAGCCGTGCATTGATTTTAATAGATTCTTCGTTCTCCTCCGGTTGGGCATCGCTGGACCGACGTCATGTGTGAGTGATTTACACCACAGCGATGTCTGCTCAGTTTGGCTATAAAGGCTGCAACCTCGGGTTTGGTAATAAAGAGAATAAAATAAAATGACCAACAAAACATTAGAATCAAAAAGACCAAATTGCTGTATTATTCTCTGAGAAATATACTTTAATTTATTTATGGACCAAGTAAAATTTAAACTTTGTCTTTTTGTTGTTGTTGTTGTTTGATCCCTGACCCGTGACGGTATCTGAGGACTGATGACCCTCTTCATTCGGACGTCCGGCTCATTAGTATATGGTGCAAAAGTTCAGTAATTCAACTTAAAAGGTGAAACTAATATATTATATAGACTCATTACATGCACAGTGAGATATTTCAAGCCTTTATTTGTTATAATTGTGATGATTATGGATTACAGATATGAAAACCCCAAATACAAAATTAGAATATTGTGAAAAGGTTTTAATATTAGTTTCACCTTTTAAGTTGAATGACTGAAATTAATGAACTTTTGCACAATATTCAAATTTTTCGAGTTTCACCTGTACAGTATATTCAATTCAGCTTTCTTTTTTCTATATACGTGTGTGTGTGTGTGTGTGTAAATATTATAAATATTATTGAACGTTTGATATATAGGTATTTCAAACTGATCAAATTCATATATTATCAAAACTCCCCTAACAACATTTCAACATGCATATTCGTTTCTTAGAATTATGTAATTCTTTTTCTATAAGGGTTAAGTGTGTAGTTTTTGCATCACTAGTGGCACAAAACTGCAACTAGGCAGTCCATCCGCAAGATTTTAAAGTGACACATTGTTTTATAGAAAAGAAAGGAAGTGATGTAAGAGGGGAACGAGCCTGAGAGCAAAGACTGAAGCATTACTGTGCCATATGTCACTGTGGCTCCAACCAATCCAGTCCAGCTCACTTCTGTTGTCTATCCATGTTACACTACCGTAACTGTGAGCTGGTTTACAGTAATATTGAAAGCGCTCCCATCAGTAGCATTTGTGATGATGTCACTCTACACTTTTTGGCATGTTACATTCACATCAGGCAAATGGGCTTTTACCCTCATGTTACTCTTTCAGCACTTTCTGTATGTAAAAACTCTTTGCTCGTCTGTGTTTTTGCATAAATTATAAATCCAAACATTGTTCAAAAGACAGCCAAAAAGATGATTGTGCTCGGAGTCCCTGTGGAGAGCAGATGTGAGATCACAGCCCGCACATATGCTCCACAACCCTAATGGACATTAGATTACTGCCCATTACACAAACAATATTGATGAGCGGCCAGCGGTCACCTGATCCTCCCACTGTGGGCTGTGTTTTGATCGCCCAGGAAACAAAGATTTTAACCAATAAAGTCATTTTTAAATGAGATCACAAGCTTATCATCGATTCACTTAACCCTGGGTTATCCTCTCAGCTAAACCTGGAATAAGGCCACTTTTAACCCTGAGTTATCATCTCTGTTAACCCTGGAATAAGGGCACTTTTAACCCTGAGTTATCATCTCTGTTAACCCTGGAATAAGGCCACTTTTAACCCTGAGTTATCATCTCTTTTAACCCTGGAATAAGGCCACTTTTAACCCTGGGCCATCGTGTCTGTTAACCCTGGAATAAGGCCACTTTTAACCCTGGGCCATCGTGTCTGTTAACCCTGGAATAAGGCCACTTTTAACTAGGGATGTCCCGATCCGATCCACGGCATCGGTATCGCGCCGATACCGGCCCAGAACGCTAGATCGGAGATCGGAGGGGAGAAAAAAATATGAGCGATATCCAGTTTAGCGGCGCAGCCTGTCACGTGATGATTGTTGTGTTTACGCACACGCGCGCACTCTCGCTTTGCGCACGGATTCTAATGTAATGATTCCACCCACAAAAGCTGCATTTCAGTCTTTTCAGAAATTCATTGGCTATCAGAAAATAGCGTCATTTCATTCTCTATTGCAACTGGATAGATAAACTGTCATTCAAAGAGAGGTAGGTACCGATCTTCACCAGGCACGCTCGTTGGCTGTTGGAGTTTAGAAGACACCCCTAACACTCGCCGATTGGCTAAAATGACCTGTCAATCAATAGTTCATGGGTCAGCGGCCATTTTGACATTCTTTTTTCTCCAATGTTTACGTTTCAACTGAAGTTAGACGGATCATAGTGTTGTGCTACGTTCACACCGGACGCGAATCGCGCGTCAAATTCGCGCCTGACGCGTCTAGACGCTTGACCACTAGTGTTAATTCGCGTGTCAAGAGCGAAACTGGCGCGCGTAAAGTTTGAAGCGAAATTTACGCGCGTGACGCGCGTCAGAATCAAAATCCGTTGGCGGTCATTGTTTTTATGTCGACCGAGCATTCATCAAGAGAGTTACCGCTCTACTCTGGATAGCAGAACAGCGGCGTGGGGATCATCGTCGCCGTATATTTGTGTCCACCGGACCCTTCGGAGCCGAACCGTTTGGCGAGTTTCACCATTTGCTCGCTCCAGGAGCTGCGCTGGATGACGGCCGCTGTCAGCGGTACTTTCGCCTGTCACGCGCCCAGTTTGATGACCTGTTGTCCCGCATCTGAGCGAGGATCACCCTCGCCCGGCCCCTCATCCATCTAATCTAGCTGTCATTTATTTTTGTTTTGATAATAAATAGAGCCAGCCTTCAAAAGTTATTAACCTGTCCTGTGATTTTTTTCTCTCTCACACGTCCAGACACGAATTTATGCACATATGTTGATTGTCTTTACAACATAATACTATTTCTAGATATGGAATGAATAACATTCAATTCAAAATGAACATGTCTCCATATAGAAATAATGTTTTAAGTGATGAAACATTTGCTTTGTTGTGCATAATCCCACCATGCATTTAGTCATATTAACAAAATAATTTATTGAAGCATCCAGACACTTCACCACGTGAGCAAGCAGCTAGGCTCCTGATTGGTTAACGCGGCGCGAATTCACGCCAAAGTTCAGATTTTTCAACTCGGGCGGCAGACGCGAATTCGCGTCAAACGCGTGAATGCACAACGCTCAATTCGCGCCATTCGCGCCAACTTGACGCGCGAATGAGGCGTATTCGCGTCTTCCGCGCCGCGCTCCGCGCCTCATTCGCGCCGCAGGAATTTTTCTTGCATTGACTTAACATTGAAATCATTCGCGCCTGACCGTAGAAGTGAACGTAGCATTAGTGCATTAGTGCGTCAAAGTTGTGATAGCGGTGTCGGCTAACGCGAAATGCTACTATTTACATTCCATGGATGTTTATTCATATATACAATTGTTTTGGACTAAAAACTTCTTCAAATTGGATTGTATGGACGCTTTACAGTGAAACCAAACCATTTTTGTTGGAATGTGGACTAACAGATGGCTAATTGGTGAGTTTCTTCCAGTTTGTGTTGGTTTGTTTTGGCTGTTGGTGGTCTGACAAAGAGACAGATTGTGCCCGCTGTGTTGATTGTATCTTAAAATGGTTTACGTCGTTCGAATCACGAGTTTCTCAGCTTTCCAAAGATATGTATTATGTTTACTTTTGTGTTTGTTTTGTTTTGTCTTTCACAAAGTTAAACCTATAAACCACCCTGTGGGCCGTATACGGCACGTCGGACCACGAAAAAAAAAAATATCGGACTAATATCGGTATCGGCAAAAGCCAAAGGTGCGGCATCGGTATCGGTATCGGAAGTGAAAAAGTGGTATCGGGACATCCCTACTTTTAACCCTGAGTTTTGATCTCTGTTATCCCTGGAATGAGGCCACTTTTAACCCTGGGCCATCGTGTCTGTTAACCCTGGAATAAGGCCACTTTTAACCCTGAGTTTTCATCTCTGTTAACCCTGGAATGAGGCCACTTTTAACCCTGAGTTTTCATCTTGGTTATCCCTGGAATAAGGCCACTTTTAACCCTGAGTTTTGATCTCTGTTATCCCTGGAATAAGGCCACTTTTAACCCTGAGTTTTGATCTCTGTTATCCCTGGAATGAGGCCACTTTTAACCCTGGGCCATCGTGTCTGTTAACCCTGGAATAAGGCCACTTTTAACCCTGAGTTTTCATCTCTGTTAACCCTGGAATGAGGCCACTTTTAACCCTGAGTTTTCATCTTGGTTATCCCTGGAATAAGGCCACTTTTAACCCTGAGTTTTGATCTCGGTTATCCCTGGAATAAGGCCACTTTTAACCCTGAGTTTTGATCTCTGTTATCCCTGGAATGAGGCCACTTTTAACCCTGAGTTTTCATCTCTGTTAACCCTGGAATGAGGCCACTTTTAACCCTGAGTTTTCATCTCGGTTATCCCTGGAATAAGGCCACTTTTAACCCTGAGTTTTGATCTCGGTTATCCCTGGAATAAGGCCACTTTTAACCCTGAGTTTTGATCTCTGTTATCCCTAGAATGAGGCCACTTTTAACCCTGAGTTTTCATCTCTGTTAACCCTGGAATAAGGCCACTTTTAACCCTGGACCATCGTGTCTGTTAACCCTGGAATAAGGCCACTTTTAACCCTGAGTTTTCATCTCTTTTATCCCTGGAATAAGGCCACTTTTAACCCTGAGTTATGATCTCGGTTATCCCTGGAATAAGGCCACTTTTAACCCTGGGCCATCGTGTCTGTTAACCCTGGAATAAGGCCACTTTTAACCCTGAGTTATCATCTCTTTTAACCCTGGAATAAGGCCACTTTTAACCCTGGGCCATCGTGTCTGTTAACCCTGGAATAAGGCCACTTTTAACCCTGGGCCATCGTGTCTGTTAACCCTGGAATAAGGCCACTTTTAACCCTGAGTTATGATCTCGGTTATCCCTGGAATAAGGCCACTTTTAATTCTGAGTTATCATCTCTGTTAACCCTGGAATAAGGCCACTTTTAACCCTGGGCCATCGTGTCTGTTAACCCTGGAATAAGGCCACTTTTAACCCTGAGTTATCATCTCTGTTATCCCTGGAATAAGGCCACTTTTAACCCTGGCCATCGTGTCTGTTAACCCTGGAATAAGGCCACTTTTAACCCTGAGTTTTGATCTCTGTTATCCCTGGAATAAGGCCACTTTTAACCCTGAGTTATGATCTCTGTTATCCCTGGAATAAGGCCACTTTTAACCCTGGGCCATCGTGTCTGTTAACCCTGGAATAAGGCCACTTTTAACCCTGAGTTTTCATCTCTGTTATCCCTGGAATAAGGCCACTTTTAACCCTGAGTTTTGATCTCTGTTATCCCTGGAATAAGGCCACTTTTAACCCTGGGCCATCGTGTCTGTTATCCCTGGAATAAGGCCACTTTTAACCCTGAGTTTTCATCTCTGTTAACCCTGGAATGAGGCCACTTTTAACCCTGAGTTTTCATCTTGGTTATCCCTGGAATAAGGCCACTTTTAACCCTGAGTTTTGATCTCGGTTATCCCTGGAATAAGGCCACTTTTAACCCTGAGTTTTGATCTCTGTTATCCCTGGAATGAGGCCACTTTTAACCCTGAGTTTTCATCTCTGTTAACCCTGGAATGAGGCCACTTTTAACCCTGAGTTTTCATCTCGGTTATCCCTGGAATAAGGCCACTTTTAACCCTGAGTTTTGATCTCGGTTATCCCTGGAATAAGGCCACTTTTAACCCTGAGTTTTGATCTCTGTTATCCCTGGAATGAGGCCACTTTTAACCCTGAGTTTTCATCTCTGTTAACCCTGTAATAAGGCCACTTTTAACCCTGGACCATCGTGTCTGTTAACCCTGGAATAAGGCCACTTTTAACCCTGAGTTTTCATCTCTGTTATCCCTGGAATAAAGCCACTTTTAACCCTGAGTTTTGATCTCTGTTATCCCTGGAATAAGGCCACTTTTAACCCTGGGCCATCGTGTCTGTTAACCCTGGAATAAGGCCACTTTTAACCCTGAGTTATTATCTCTTTTAACCCTGGAATAAGGCCACTTTTAACCCTGGGCCATCGTGTCTGTTAACCCTGGAATAAGGCCACTTTTAACCCTGGGCCATCGTGTCTGTTAACCCTGGAATAAGGCCACTTTTAACCCTGAGTTATGATCTCGTTTATCCCTGGAATAAGGCCACTTTTAACCCTGAGTTATCATCTCTTTTAACCCTGGAATAAGGCCACTTTTAACCCTGGGCCATCGTGTCTGTTAACCCTGGAATAAGGCCACTTTTAACCCTGAGTTATGATCTCGGTTATCCCTGGAATAAGGCCACTTTTAACCCTGGGCCATCGTGTCTGTTAACCCTGGAATAAGGCCACTTTTAACCCTGAGTTTTGATCTCTGTTATCCCTGGAATAAGGCCACTTTTAACCCTGAGTTATGATCTCGGTTATCCCTGGAATAAGGCCACTTTTAACCCTGGGCCATCGTGTCTGTTAACCCTGGAATAAGGCCACTTTTAACCCTGAGTTTTCATCTCTGTTATCCCTGGAATAAGGCCACTTTTAACCCTGAGTTATGATCTCGGTTATCCCTGGAATAAGGCCACTTTTAACCCTGGGCCATCGTGTCTGTTAACCCTGGAATAAGGCCACTTTTAACCCT
The DNA here is from genome assembly GCF_016745375.1 of Pimephales promelas. The sequence goes on along the minus strand of NW_024121688.1, from coordinate 3,091,921 downwards.
GAGTTATGATCTCGGTTATCCCTGGAATAAGGCCACTTTTAACCCTGAGTTTTGATCTCTGTTATCCCTGGAATAAGGCCACTTTTAACCCTGAGTTTTGATCTCTGTTATCCCTGGAATAAGGCCACTTTTAACCCTGGAACATCGTGTCTGTTAACCCTGGAATAAGGCCACTTTTAACCCTGAGTTTTGATCTCTGTTATCCCTGGAATAAGGCCACTTTTAACCCTGGGCCATCGTGTCTGTTAACCCTGGAATAAGGCCACTTTTAACCCTGAGTTTTGATCTCGGTTATCCCTGGAATAAGGCCACTTTTAACCCTGGGCCATCGTGTCTGTTAACCCTGGAATAAGGCCACTTTTAACCCTGAGTTTTCATCTCTGTTAACCCTGGAATAAGGCCACTTTTAACCCTGAGTTTTCATCTCTGTTATCCCTGGAATAAGGCCACTTTTAACCCTGGGCCATCGTGTCTGTTAACCCTGGAATAAGGCCACTTTTAACCCTGAGTTTTGATCTCTGTTATCCCTGGAATAAGGCCACTTTTAACCCTGAGTTTTGATCTCTGTTATCCCTGGAATAAGGCCACTTTTAACCCTGAGTTTTGATCTCTGTTATCCCTGGAATAAGGCCACTTTTAACCCTGGCCATCGTGTCTGTTAACCCTGGAATAAGGCCACTTTTAACCCTGAGTTTTGATCTCTGTTATCCCTGGAATAAGGCCACTTTTAACCCTGGGCCATCGTGTCTGTTAACCCTGGAATAAGGCCACTTTTAACCCTGAGTTTTGATCTCTGTTATCCCTGGAATAAGGCCACTTTTAACCCTGGGCCATCGTGTCTGTTATCCCTGGAATAAGGCCACTTTTAACCCTGAGTTTTGATCTCTGTTATCCCTGGAATAAGGCCACTTTTAACCCTGAGTTTTGATCTCTGTTATCCCTGGAATAAGGCCACTTTTAACCCTGGGCCATCGTGTCTGTTAACCCTGGAATAAGGCCACTTTTAACCCTGAGTTTTCATCTCTGTTATCCCTGGAATAAGGCCACTTTTAACCCTGAGTTTTGATCTCTGTTATCCCTGGAATAAGGCCACTTTTAACCCTGGTATCTGTAAAGCCCGGAACAAGGCAATTTTTAAGACATGTTTTCAGATTTCAATAGACAACCATTATTATAACCATTATATATTTGCATTGTGACATTTTTCGAGAAAGCACATTTAACCTCCACATTCTCATTACACCACAGTCGTACAGTCCAAGCTAATTTTTTAATACTTTAGTAGTGTTTTTTTATACTGTAATACAAGGTGTGCATAATGGGTGCTTAATTGAAAGCACAAAACAATCATAATGTTCTTAAAATAGGCTTCATTTTATTTATGCAAAATCTGATTTTATAGTATCAACGGCAAAAATCCAAACAACATGCAAACCTTGTAACGTCTGTCAGTGTGAGAGCGTCCGTCTGACCGGTGGAGAGAGGACAGCTTGTGCCTCGGTCAAACCTTTGGGAAAAGACGTGTCACGATTCTACGGGTTTTTGTTCTCTCACCCTAAGCTCAAACCTCCCTCTTTATGCAGAAACCCCTAACAGGTCTCGGATCAGTGATCCTGAAAAGAGCGCAGGACATGTTTGCACTGTGAGCAGGCGCTGCTTGATATGCAGTGTTATACAATTTATTTTGAACATCTGAATGAATGTTTTGTTCTGAGAGCTGAATGGGAACTGTTGCCCAACGGTGGCTGGTGTGAAGTGCGGATTTACATTTTTCTTTCCAGTCCACATGATGTGAACCAACCACAGAAAGAGAGGCTTTTTGTATGCAGTCTTATATTCTGCAGTTTTTATGGATATGTTCAGCACCAGTGCCATAGCTCTCGTGTGTTTAAGAAGCATCCAAGCCGAAAACTCTCGTTTACACACGTCCTAAACTTCTCTGATCTCGGCATGACACACAACGCAACAAATGCTTTTCTTACGTAGTGTTTTTGTCTTGTTTCCAGTCCAAATATGTCAAAATTCTTAAATCTAAAAGCATTTACTGGAGAATTAAAATTATGTATTTATATATATTTTACATTTTATCTTGTTTTATGTAAAAAAAAAATCTAAATGAAGTGAGTTTTTGCTTAAAACAAGCAAGATTGGGTAGGAGGAAAAATCTTACTTTAAATGGAAAATATATATTATTTTCTTACCCCATTACAGATCATTTGGGGTGTTTTAAGCAAAAACTCACTTAATTTAGTAATTTAGTTTTTTTTTTTCATAAAACAAGATAATTTAAAATATATGTAAATATTCTGTTCTGTTTCCCTATGGGCTATATGCACGCATAAGTTCCGCATTTGACGTAAGGATGCTCGTCCATTTCCGGTTGTGTAGATTAAAGCGGAGGAAAACCGGAGAAAACGGGATTATGGCAGAGTCTTCAATATTTACTGTCCTCCCGTCTTTGAAACGAAACGTACATACGTTAAGATGTAATTTTATATATAGTTATGTTTATTTAATATAATTTTAAAAAGAAGCATAAACACAACGAGGGGTGTCTGTTTTATCTGTTTTTGTGACTAACGTTTCTTTAGTATAACCATGGAGTATAAAATTCAATATAAATTCCTGGTATTGCATTGGACTCTATGATCGGCGGAAGTTATCGAGCATCCCTAATCCTTCACCGGAAATACCGCCGTGCATAGAGCCCATTGGACCGTAGTGTACAATGCGTCGCGTGGAATGATTATTGCGAAAGCTGATCCTGTTCCTCAGTTTAGACACGGAGTGAATCTGTTATAGAGTTATGGGTAAACTCGATAAGTTTCATATACGGCAACCATTTCTGGATCATCTTGCCCAGGACTGCTCCTCGGAGACACTATGCAATGTGATTATCCATATAGTTTCATATATGCACCTTTGCTGCTTCTGGGCCAATATAACCGCTGATATGAACATGGTCCCAAATCCCATCACGTGTTTTGATCATCTAGATGTCCGAGAGAGCCATATTGAGGATTTATGTCTAGTTCTCCGTCTAAAATGTAACGATTTTGGGCTTGAAAACATGTGATGACTTCATCGCCGGGTCTGTGACTGCTTTGGTCCATCGTTAATGGCTGGTTTTATCTTTACCAGGGGAATCTGGGGTTTTCTGTGTGTGTGTGTGTGTAATGACTCTCTCCATATGGATCACGACTCTTCAGGGAAAGACAGAACGTTTAATGACACTAAAACGCATATAGGGTAAACTATTTCAGTTTGCCATATATATTTGTATTTAATCATTATCTAAAGCTTGTAAAAATTCACATGAATAAAAGCAATTTATCAATGATACCAAATGTCATGATTATTAAAACAGCTAGAAAACACTAGATGGAAGTTTTTTGTTGTTGTTGTTGTTAATAAGAAGTGCCTTTTCTTATTTATGATTACACAGCAGTTCTGTTCCTTGAATTTGATTGGCTGATCGGCATTGCTGATATTTAGCACTGAACCGTTTCCCTGTTTTTATTAAAATGTTTGTCTGTTTTTTGACATACACAGCCAGCTAGTCATATGGAGTTAAAGGAGTAGTTCACTTTTTATAAAAAACTTTTGCTGATAGTTTACTCGCCCCCGTGTCATCCAAGATGTCCATGTCTTTCTTTCTTCAGTCGAAAAGAAATGAAGGTTTTTGATGAAAACATTCCAGGATTTTCTCCATATAATGGACTTCAATGGGGTCCAAACGGTTCAAGGTCCAAATGAGAGTTTCAGTGCAAACTACAAACTGTTGAAAGGGCTTTAAACGACTCCAGACGATGAATAAGGGTCTTATCAAGCGAAACGATCGCTCATTTAATAAATAAATAACAAAGTCTTTAAAGTTTTATAAGCTCAAATGCTCACCTTGCTCTGTTCTGTGATGCGCGTTCGTGACTCTCCTGTTCATCAAAATGAACGAATCTTTTTCAGAGTCATTTGGTTCATTTAATGAACAAAATGAACGAATTGACACAAAAAAGATTTGTTCATTTTGATGAACGAGTTCGAACAGGAGAGTCACTTTTTTTTTTAAATGACAGCTCGTTTCGCTTGATAAGACCCTTATTCATCGTCTGGAATCGTTTAAAGCCCTTTGAACAGTTTGTAGTTTGCACTGAAACTGTCTTTTGGACCTTGAACCGTTTGGTTCCCATTGAAGTCCATTATATGGAGAAAATTCTGGAATGTTTTCATCAAAAACCTTAATTTCATTGAATCATTTACTCAACCAATTCATTCAATGAAAGCAATGATTCATGTGTTGTTTTTAATTTTTTTTTTCAATTTAATCAATCACCGATTGTGACTTTTATTTTAACGGTGGGATTTATTTTCTCCCATTCATTGTACTGGAAACATGAGTTCACCGTGTTTGTCGGAGACACAATGTTTGTTTTTATGAGTCATTTTGCCAATGAGTTATTTTTGTGAGCTGAGCTAATACAGACAAATGGATACTAATAATCTATAGCAAGAATGTAACTTCTTGTTTCGTTGTAGCCACACACATTTAAATCACTATTATTAGACGATATGGTTTTCCAAGAAAGGTTCACTAAGGAAGCAATTAATACACTATCTGATAACAGGAATGCATTTCTTCATGCATTAGATCAACACTACGCTATTATTTTTCATCTGTGTCTGGAAAACAATCAAATTAGAGAAGGTGTGGCTCTTGTAACCACTTCAAGAAGCGATAAACCGTTCTTATTTCTCACTAAAGAAGATGTAAGATGAGCAGCCGGTGACCTTTGACCTGAAGCGGATCTCCGGTCTCCAGCTCTGGGTCAATAAACGCACAGGTTTGAAGGAGCGACTGCGTTCATAAGAGAGACCCGCGGGTCATCCAGGGGTCACACACGCAATCACTCTTTATGAAGTCCATCACACCGTCCAGCACGTACCATGTCCCCGCGGGCGCTGAAATAAAGCGCTCTATCGTTCCCTAAATCATAGAAGGAATTCCATGATCAGACTTTCATGGAAATTGTGTTTGTGATGGACGGTGTGATGTCATCATCGCTCCTGTCGGCAATCATCAAGAATAGAAAAGCAAGACAACGCAACAGCAAAAACGGCTTCCCCCGTCTGTGATGCTGGACATTACTTTTATTTATGGGTAAATATCATATACACACTTGTAAGTGGAAAAGGTGTAAGCCCTCCTTTAATATATTTCTATGTTTGTTCAAATGTTTCAGACTTTCAAATGTTTTTAAAAAAAACTCTGAAATGTTAATATTTACTATTTATATATATTTAAATTTTTACTACATGTTTTTAGTATGTTTATAGTATAGTATCTGTTTTTCTTCATCCTTGCTCCTCTTTCTCTCTTTCATTCTTTCTTTCTTAAATTCTAACTCTGTGTTAGTCGCAATGGAAGTGTCTTGCATTATTGATTGTTCCCTGTCTTGTCATGAACATTCTGCAATATATATATATATATATATATTTAACAGTGTGCTTTGGATTATATTCACCGTTTTCCCTGGATTATTCCATAAAGCGTTTACAGCTCTCCGGCACACATGTGATCTCCGTGTTTTATTAGCTTCTCCTCTTCACACATTACCACAGCAGTTTAATCTCATCTCTGCGGAGCGATTCGCCAGCGCCGCAACATTCCTCCAGCCAAATCTGTTTTTACGGCCCTAAACGGCACAGACCTAATGACCCCGTCTAATTACACAGAGTCAATATTGTTGCTTTCTAATCTTATTCCAATGGCAGGAAGCTGAGCGATCGCTCCCAGGCTGAACTCACGTCTATAAACACTGAGCCGTGTCAGGACGAGGCCTGGCTCCTCTTTGCTGGTGTTTGTGCATGTTCTGAAATAAAGGCTTTATGATAAAAAGATAACCCTACAGTTACACATCCACATTACTTGAGAACGACAGCCTCATACAGACCTGATGGATGATGAGTGAAGCGGTCGATAGGAGAAGACTGTGACTTTATTAACGTCTCCGATTAGACATGAGATCAATATTACTGTGACGTTCTGCCGATGAAGCGGATTATCTGACAAACACAGCCGACACTCACCTGAACATGACCCAATCAAACACAGTATAGTTAACCTACTCATAGCCGGACTATATCGGGTCTATAGTTAACCTACTCATAGCTGGACTATATCGGGTCTATAGTTAACCTACTCATAGCTGGACTATAACGGGTCTATAGTTAACCTACTCATAGCTGGACTATATCGGGTCTATAGTTAACCTACTCATAGCTGGACTATATCGGGTCTATAGTTAATCTACTCATAGCCGGACTATATTGGGTCTATAGTTAACCTACTCATAGCTGGACTATATCGGGTCTATAGTTAACCTACTCATAGCTGGACTATATCGGGTCTATAGTTAATCTACTCATAGCCGGACTATATCGGGTCTATAGTTAACCTACTGGAGAAATACAAATTTGTCAAATGTTTAATTTAGGTTTCCACTCCAATGGTATAAAAACTGATAAAGTCTCCAGCGAGAGTCTCCTTTCCTGATAGTCCTGTTTTTGATTGGATTAGCTATAAGGGAGACTTCCACCTTTTGTCTTTAATGGCTCTGGGATGGCTCTTTAGAACCAGGGTTCCTGCCACCATCAGCATTTGACAAGTTATGCTGATTCAATCGGATTGGTAATGGCCTCAGAGTAGGGTGTGTTCCTAATTCATTTGCATGCTTTGTTTCAGTTTCTCCCCCCCCTCAATGTAAACTCCTCCCCTCTAAATGTATAAATTGTAAGGGAATATTTTCCCTTAGTTAGACTATCTTAGACTATCTTAGACTATCTTTGAGATGACTACAGCTACGCAATAAAGAACTTCTGCGTAAAAGATACCTCAAGAGTCTCCTGGTCTGTTGCGTGGAAGAAAGAAAAACTTCACTACAGATGGTGCCGTGACCCGGATAGAGAAATCTTACCTGAATCCAAAACTTCAAGCAACAAAAGATTTCAACAGAGAATCTCAACTGAATCTTGAAAACTTCAAGCAGAACAAGATCTCAAAGCGGACTGAGTTCCAGAACAAGAACAAAAACTTTTCTGACTGAGTTCCAGACTGAATCTTTTCATACAAGCAACGATTCGGTGAGTTTCACTCTATTCAAAGAACCAGACCAGTACCAAAGTTGTGCCTCTGCGCCGTCAGAGAAAGAGTTATCAGGCAGCTGTAGTGTTTGATTAACTAAAGTTATCCTTTAAAAGTGGTCTTTTAAAGATGATAGATATCCTCTGTTGTCAGGCAGGGAAGATTGACATTAAATGTTAATATTTTGGGATCCTCTGAATAAGTCAGGGAAGTTGTAAGATATCCTCTGAATGAGTCAGGGAAGTTTTGTGTAACGGAATAGTGCCTCTACGTTGCTAGAGAAGATATCCTCTAAACTTAGGGAAGATTAACATTACGTGTTAATATTTGGTGATAACCTCTGTTCACAGAGAAGGATTAGCATTTTTGTGCTAGTTATTGTGGTCGTATCCTCTAAAAGTTAGGAAGGTGAAAGATCCTTTCCATTTTCTTTCAGGGAAGATTAGCGTAACATGCTAATAGTTTGTGTTTGTTTGTTGTTGTTTTGTGGTGTTACCCTCTAAAAATTACTTTAGAGATGAAAGTTTGAACCTCTGTACAAACAGGGAAGTATTAGCATAAAGTGCTAGTAATGTTGTGGATTTCCTTTGCTCTGTCAAAGAAGGTTTACAACAGTCGATCTGTGTAAACAAGTGTAGCCTCTGTTGATCAGAGAAAGTTAGTTGTTTTGTGTGATAACAAAGAAACTCACAAAATGGTTGTGACGAATGCTAGGTTGGTTCCTACAACTGACAAAAGTGGCCTTGCCACTCCATTGTGGTCAGATAGTGAGTTTAAGTCATTGTTAGGAGAACACATGGACTCCATAGTGACTCAGTCAGTCCGATTGAATTTGACAAAGAAATTTGGCATTCACCCAGAAAAAGTATGGTCGATGGAAGATTGTAAAAAAGTGCTTGGAGCAAGTATTCGCAAGAACAATGTGAAAGCCATTATCTGTTGTTACAAAGAATACAGTTTATCCATTGCACAAGAGCAAGCTAGGTGTATTGCTAAGTTAAATGAACAGAACAAACAATTGCAGACTCAATTGTCCTGTTTCAAGACAAAGGTGGGCCAGGCCTCAGCCAAATGTAACACTGAAGACCAACAGTCAGATGAAACTTTTACTGACTTACAAGCATTGTTTGAAAGAGATGTAGACATCCCATCAGTAACAGATAAGCATGTTAATTCAGTGAAGGTGTGTGCTGCTAGAAAAAGACCGCAGGGAATTGAACAGTCAGAAAGTGTTCCTTCCAGTGCTTCTGTTGTTCAAATCCAAACTGTTGCTACAACGCTTGGACCTAGAGACATAGAGAGATTGTCACAGAGTTTACCGCCAGCACGCACACAGTTCACTGAATTTAGAAGAGCATTGGTCAGCAAAATGCGTCTCTACGACATGTCATTAACAGAAGTCACACAGTTAATGTCTCAAATTCTAACTGAATCTGAATTCAACAGTTTTGAGTCTGCTGTTACTTCTGAACTGCAACATGCCAGAAAAGATGAATCAAGAGAAGGTGTTCTGAAAATCCTAAAGAATATCCTAGGACCCAAGATAGATTGGTCTAGAATTACTAACTGTGTACAAAAGAAAGAAGAAACTGTGAATGAATATACTGAGAGGTTTTGTCAGTCAGCTGTAGCGTACAGTGGAACAGTGGATGATTCTGAAAGTGTACTCAATGACAAAGGACCGCTGGTCCGCATCTGGTCAGATGGCCTTATAGCTGACTACAGAAGTGCTTTGCCATTTTTGGATCTGACTTGGTCTCACAGAACTCTTAAAAGTAACCTGGACAGGTTAACTGCTTGGGAAAGAGATTTTGATGTTAAGGCAAGAGTACAAATTGCAGCAGCCTCTTTTAAGGTCAGCACAGAAAACCCACAGAAACGTAAATGTCCTAAGAGAGAGGGCAGGTGTTATTACTGTGGTCAGCCGGGACACTGGAGCAGAGAGTGTAGAAAAAGCAGAAAGAACGTTAACGAAGTCAACCTTTTTGCCCAACTTCTCAGTTTGCTTGCTACTCTGAAGCCGCCATTCCCCACGTCTTTAAACGGGTGGGGCAGCTTGTTGACCTGTTAACCATTTGGACTGTGAGTGCTTAATTTCCCCAGTAACTTACAACAGAGATAAAAAACTTATGTTTGTTTAACGGAACAAAAGGAAAGTGACTGTCTCAGCTTTTCCTTTGGGGGACTACTTTAAGTAAACTCACAGCCTTAAATGTTATTCTACAGTACAGGCCTTTCATCAATAATAGTGTTAGGTCAGACTGTAAATGCCCACATGCAGTGTAGCACTAATGAATGAAGCAAAAGTCAATTTTGTCACCTTTTCCCATTGGGGAAATTGGTTTAACTACCCTCACCCATCCTCACGTATGATGTCTACAACGACTGATGTTTTGTTAGAGGATGAAGGAAAATTAACTCATCATTGAGTTACGCAGATCAAAGTACACAAGTCACAGGACAGGTCAAGCCATTAGAGCCTAAGTGGCATGTGCCCCATCAAGGGATGTTGATCGAGCAGTATTGTGTCAAGGAAGAAAAACTTGGTCTCATTTGTCACATTGCAAAGTGTTCTGCAAAATTCTGCCCACTGACAGGGACATAAAAAGGACACGAACCAGTGAGGAACCCAAGGGAAGAACCGAAATGCCATATGCGTCGGGGGTCACCCCTTGGGCGAAGATTCCCTCATAGGCCTTCCCCATCCATTTAGTCCATCCTCACCTCACTGTTTTCTTTAGGTGTCAAGAATTAAGGAATAGGGAAAGAGGGAACAATAGCAGACTCAGTGTTTACTCAGCAGGATACAACCCTTGTCTTTGAAGAAATACTGCTCTCTTGTTTTCTTTTTCCTCTGTGCAGATACCACTTGATGGCTATCCCGAGACCCATATGCACAGACGTCTTCACCTGCGTATGAAGACACCACTTCCAGAAAACAACGAGACCCACTGCCGAGCCAACTCTTACCAAATTAAAGAAAGAAAAAAAAAATACACAACGCAGAGAAAAGACTTACGGAACCTTCAGTCATCAATCAACATTATCAAGATGTAGTAACCACCAGGACATCGCACAATGTGAAGACTCCAGAATCCTTGTTTTGCTGGAAACCTTGCAGGCCACAGCCGAAGATGGCTGCATTGACTCTCTTGTGCACAAACATGATGGTTAAACAGTCTTGATCTTTCAGCAAAAATTACACCAGATGTAACTGAAGTTTAAATTTTCCGTAAGAGCTTCACGGACCCTAATTGCATGTTTGTTTTCTGTGTCAGCATGTAATTACAGAAAAAGCAAACACAGAACATAAGTATGTGCCTGTAACTAGCACAAGTTACATGAATGAACTTTCTTAATTGTTTAAATTTGTATATAGTGTGGGAGTTATTTAGAACTCCCAAAGGGGGAATTGGAGAAATACAAATTTGTCAAATGTTTAATTTAGGTTTCCACTCCAATGGTATAAAAACTGATAAAGTCTCCAGCGAGAGTCTCCTTTCCCGATAGTCCTGTTTTTGATTGGATTAGCTATAAGGGAGACTTCCACCTTTTGTCTTTAATGGCTCTGGGATGGCTCTTTGGAACCAGGGTTCCTGCCACCATCAGCATTTGACAAGTTATGCTGATTCAATCGGATTGGTAATGGCCTCAGAGTAGGGTGTGTTCCTAATTCATTTGCATGCTTTGTTTCAGTTTCTCCCCCCCCTCAATGTAAACTCCTCCCCTCTAAATGTATAAATTGTAAGGGAATATTTTCCCTTAGTTAGACTATCTTAGACTATCTTAGAGATGACTACAGCTACGCAATAAAGAACTTCTGCGTAAAAGATACCTCAAGAGTCTCCTGGTCTGTTGCGTGGAAGAAAGAAAAACTTCACTACACTACTCATAGCTGGACTATATCGGGTCTATAGTTAACCTACTCATAGCTGGACTATATCGGGTCTATAGTTAACCTACTCATAGCTGGACTATAACGGGTCTATAGTTAATCTACTCATAGCCGGACTATATCGGGTCTATAGTTAATCTACTCATAGCCGGACTATATCGGGTCTATAGTTAATCTACTCATAGCCGGACTATATCGGGTCTATAGTTAACCTACTCATAGCTGGACTATAACGGGTCTATAGTTAACCTACTCATAGCTGGACTATATCGGGTCTATAGTTAACCTACTCATAGCCGGACTATATCGGGTCTATAGTTAACCTACTCATAGCTGGACTATATCGGGTCTATAGTTAACCTACTCATAGCCGGACTATATCGGGTCTATAGTTAACCTACTCATAGCTGGACTATATCGGGTCTATAGTTAATCTACTCATAGCCGGACTATATCGGGTCTATAGTTAACCTACTCATAGCTGGACTATATCGGGTCTATAGTTAATCTACTCATAGCCGGACTATATCGGGTCTATAGTTAACCTACTCATAGCCGGACTATATTGGGTCTATAGTTAACCTACTCATAGCTGGACTATATCGGGTCTATAGTTAACCTACTCATAGCTGGACTATATCGGGTCTATAGTTAACCTACTCATAGCTGGACTATATCGGGTCTAGTTAACCTACTCATAGCTGGACTATATCGGGTCTATAGTTAACCTACTCATAGCTGGACTATATCGGGTCTATAGTTAACCTACTCATAGCCGGACTATATCGGGTCTATAGTTAACCTACTCATAGCTGGACTATATCGGGTCTATAGTTAACCTACTCATAGCTGGACTATATCGGGTCTATAGTTAACCTACTCATAGCTGGACTATATCGGGTCTATAGTTAACCTACTCATAGCCGGACTATATCGGGTCTATAGTTAACCTACTCATAGCTGGACTATATCGGGTCTATAGCTAACCTACTCATAGCTGGACTATATCGGGTCTATAGTTAACCTACTCATAGCTGGACTATATCGGGTCTATAGTTAACCTACTCATAGCTGGACTATATCGGGTCTATAGTTAACCTACTCATAGCTGGACTATATCGGGTCTATAGTTAACCTACTCAGAGCCGGACTATATCGGGTCTATAGTTAACCTAGACGGAGAAATAATGGCTATTGTTCACGGGGAACTGAGGCTGAAGTCTTCACATAGACTGTCATTTGGATTTCTTCATAAAACAAGTGACTGATTGTTTAAGCGAATCATTGAGTCAGTCACTCATCCAACAACGTCACCTTTTGTCTGTAAAAGAGGATATTTTAGATACAATTTTACAGCTGTTTTTGTCCATAAATCAGGTTTGTTTTAATTTTCAAATTATTTTCTTTTGTAGAGTAAATGATGACAGAATGATAAATTTTCGTGTGAATTATGGCTTTAAAAACAGCACAATGATGTGCGGTGTACTGCAAAACACTGGCGTTTCTCTGCGTCACCTGAAAGCTTATGCGCTCGCTGTATATTTTTAATCTGGTATCTTTCTGTTCATTTAGTCACTGACGAACAACATAAAACAAAAATCCCTCCATTTGCACAGCCTCCTCTCTTGACCTGTCCGTCATAATCACAGTCGGATTCACTGGATTAATGGACTGAAACACAAAGCAAATCTCTTAACACACAATAGTGGATTTAAAGAGGATCTCCGGATGTCATCTGATACAGCGTGCCTCACAAACACACATCTGCTCCATAAAGACAATAACTTATAACCCATAACAGGAGAAAAACTAAAAACTGGACAAAACTATAAAACTGCACTCTAAAAAATGCTTGATTGTTTCAACCCAACCTTGGGTCAAACATGGACAAACCCGGCCATTGGGTTAAATTTTTACATATACATTTTACACACGTTTGGGTTTGTCCATATTTGACCCAAAGTTGGGTTAAAACAACCCAGCATTTTTTAGAGTGTGGCTTCGAACGGTTTCAGGTATTATTTTAGCAAGTATTTATTGCTGCGATGCTTCAGTCGTTTTGCCAAACATGGTGTGTTCGCTTTTCTTGAGACAAATTAATAGTTATTTTAATTTCAAAAATATAATTAATTGTTAACCCTTTACAATAAGGTTCATTAGTAAACATTAGTTAATGTATAACTAACATGAGCAAGACATTTGTTACAGTATTTATTAATCTTTGTTATAGTCAATAATAATCCAGCTGTTCATTGTGTGTTCATGTTAGTTCACAGAGCAGTAACTAATGCTGAATAAGTATGGTTCATGATTAGTTCATGTTAACTTGACTAATTTTAATTAATGAACCTTATTTTAAAGTATAAGTATTTATATTGCACATTTCACAGACAAAAAATCACAAAGTGCTTCACAATAAAAGAGGAATACATAAGATTAATAAATACATTACAATACATAATCCATACACATGCATACACTTCAGATCGGCTAACCTCCCTATAGTCAAGTGTTACAGATTCATCTATTCTACAATCTATATATAAACTATCTGTCTTTCTGATATTTATTATTTTAATTAATTTTATTTTTATTTAATTTTATTTATTTTTATTTCTGGTTTTATTTTCACATTTATATTATTATTTGTTTTTGTATATTTAAATTGAAGTTAAAATTTTGTTTTGTCTCAATTTTAAATCTGTGATTTCAAATCAAAAGGCATTAAAGTTCATGATAATGGCTCTCTCTTTTTTTAGAGATAGAAAGTTTAGTTTAGTTTAGTTTAGTTTAGTTGTTTAGTTTATAGTTTAGTTTAGTTTTTAGTTTAGTTTAGTTTAGTTTAGTTTTTAGTTTAGTTAGTTTAGATTTTTAGTTTAGTTTAGTTTTTAGTTTAGTTTGGTTTAGTTTAGTTTTTAGTTTAATTTAGTTTAGTTTAGTTGTTTAGTTTTTAGTTTAGTTTATAGTTTAGTTTAGTTGTTTAGTTTAGTTTATAGTTTAGTTTAGTTGTTTAGTTTTTAGTTTAGTTTAGTTTTTAGTTTAGTTAGTTTAGATTTTTAATTTAGTTTAGTTTTTAGGTTAGTTTGGTTTAGTTTAGTTTTTAGTTTAGTTTAGTTTAGTTTAGTTGCTGAAAGGAAAGGCTGAACGCAGGCGTCAGATGTCCTTTGTTTGGATGGAGTGATTCAGTTTTCTGTGTCTGTCATAATGTCTGCCATTAGTGTAATTAATGCTGTAATTAGTGGAGCATCATTAACACAAGACTAAAGGCAGAGAGAGAGAGAGAGAGAGAGAGAGAGAGAGAGAGAGAGGGACTTCATTAGTGTCTGCTGTCTGAGTCCTGACGGGCAAAACACGATTCTCTGGAGCAGTTCATTATGGATTTGTTTTGATAACGTTTTATATTTCTATAGTATTTTTGAAAGTATTTCTCTCTTATGAATGCTTTTTTATATATTGTTGCAGTTAACTTTTATTTTTTCCTATTTTTGTGAAGCGCTTTCAGATGTAACGTTTAAAGGCGCTATAGAAAATAAAGTTTATTATATTACGGTAACACTTCACAATAAGGTTCATTAGTTAACATCAGGTAATTTATTAATTAACATGAAGTAACATGAGCAATACATTTGTTACAGTATTTATTAATCTTTCTTAATGGCACTATAGAAAATTATGTTTATTAGGAGGAGATGAAGATCTGCGATCGAGAGTCACAAGAGTCTCCAGCTTCCATGAGGACATCCAACCGACCGCGACACACACACCAGGACATCGCCTGTGTGTGTGTGTGTGTGTGTGTGTGTGTGTGGTTCAGGTGTGCAGTCTGCGGGTGTAAAGAGCTGGATTGGCCTCCACTGCAGGGATTCATTAAAGCGACGAGCTGTCAATAAATGTAGCCTTTAAATATTAATAAGAGGCTCCTTTCTTCATACACGATTGCACACACACACACACACACACACACACTTCCCCCATTCAGCAGAAGCTCGTGTTTCAGCGTCTCTCGCTCACTCCATCACACACTCAGCGTTTTTTTAGTAGTCCATTCACCAAAACACCAGGACAGAATGACAGAGGATGAGGAAAACCTTTAATCGTCTGACCCTCACACACACACACACACACACACACACACACACACACACACACACACACTGCAGATCTAGAGTCAGACATCACTCCATTATACAGCGCAAGCTTCATGAAGACAATGATCAGACACAATCACTTTAAAAAGAATATTTTATACATCCATCCAGTCATCCATACATCCAATAAAACAATCCAATCCATCCATACATACATCCATCCATACATCCACCCATCCAATAAAACAATCCACCCATCCATACATACATCCATCCACCCATCCATCCATCCACATATCACATCCATACATCCACCCATCCATCCATCCATCCATCCATCCATCTAGCCATCGATCCACCAATCCATCCATCCATCCATACATCCATACATCCACCCATCCATCCATACATCCACCCATCCATCCATCCACCCATCCATCCATACATCCATCCATACATCCACCCATCCATCCATACATCCATCCATCCATACATCCACCCATCCATCCATACATCCATCCATCCATCCACCCATCCATCCATACATCCATCCATCCATACATCCACCCATCCATCCATACATCATCCATCCATACATCCACCCATCCATCCATACATCCATCCATCCATCTAGCCATCGATCCACCAATCCATCCATACATCCACCCATCCATCCATCCATCCATACATCCACCCATCCATCCACCAATCCATCCATCCATCCATCTAGCCATCGATCCACCAATCCATCCATCCATCCATCCATCCATACATCCACCCATCCATCCATACATCCATCCATTCCATACATCCACCCATCCATCCATACATCCACCCATCCATCCATACATCCATCCATCCACCATCCATCCATCTAGCCATCGATCCACCAATCCAATCCATACATCCACCCATCCATACATCCACCCATCCATCCATCCATCCATACATCCACCCATCCATCCCACAATCCATCCATCCACCCATCCATCCATCATCCATCCATTATCCATACATCCACCATCCATCCATACATCCATCCATACATCCACCCATCCATTCCACCCATCCATCCACCAATCCATCCATCCACCCATCCATCCATCCATACATCCATCCATCCATACATCCACCCATCCATCCATACATCCACCCATCCATCCATACATCCATCCATCCATCTAGCCATCGATCCACCAATCCATCCATACATCCACCATCCATCATCCATCCATACATCCACCCACCATCCACCAATCCATCCATCCATCCATCTAGCCATCGATCCACCAATCCATCCATCCATCCATCCATCCATACATCCACCATCCATCCATACATCCATCCATCCATACATCCACCCATCCATCCATACATCCACCCATCCATCCATACATCCATCCATCCACCCATCCATCCATCTAGCCATCGATCCACCAATCCATCCATACATCCACCCATCCATACATCCACCCATCCATCCATCCATCCATACATCCACCCATCCATCCACCAATCCATCCATCCACCAATCCATCCATCCACCCATCCATCCACCCATCCATCCACCAATCCATCCATCCACCCATCCATCCACCCATCCATCCACCAATCCATCCACCCATCCATCCATCCATCCATCCATCCATCCATCCATCATCCATCCAACCGAAAACGTTTAGTTGGTGATTTACACGACATGAAACGATTCCGGACTCGTCTCTGTGTAAACTACACAAATGTGAATGTGTGTAAACGGTGACATCATGCATGTGTGTGTCACATGTTCGGTCTATATCTTTGAAGGGTTTCTTTGCAAACGTCTTGCCGTAGTTGTGGTGAAGAACGCTTGGCTCAGCTAATAAACCAAGATCTGGTTCACAGACTCACAAATACATTTGTGTCACTTTCCAGTCGAATGTTAATGTTCACACATAAGGTGCGGTGAATTAGCATGATCCATTCAGCTGTCGGTGTGTGTGTGTGTGTGTGTGTGTGTGTGTTGTGAGCGGGTCAGATCCCCGTGGAGTGAGTGACCCGTCTCATCAGGACTCGCGGAGGCCAGCTGGACTCAACTCCAGTCAAGGACCTTCTCATCCGCCAATTTACATAACAACATAACAGACTGTGTTCATTACAACGCTGCCGTGTGTGAGTGACGTGTGTGTGTGTGTGTGTGCCGTCAGGCATCTGACCTCTGTGTTTCATCAGCATCTTTAATGCGGGATTATTACTGCCTCAGAAGTGTATTACTCATCCTCAACAATGCTCTCACACTGAAACACTGAAACACACACACAAACACAGAAACACAGAAACACACACTGAAACACACACACACACACACTGAAACACACACTTGAAACACAGAAACACACTGAAACACACACTGAAACACAAAAACACACACTGAAACACACACACACACACACACACACTGAAACACACACAGAAACATATATTTTGATTTATGTTGAGCAAATGATCAAAGTTTTGAAAAATGAATGTTGAGTTAAAACTTTGGGTTAAAGTTTTTAAAAAAAATGTGCATTTTGATCATTGGTTGTGAGAGTTGTGAAAAATGACATCAAGGTTCTGAAAATATTAGCGAAGTGATTGTAAAAAAACTCATGACAACTCATCACGCTGTGACAACATGCCCCGACAGCAGCACCGCACACACTCACACGGGGCACCCGGACTATAAAACGCTTCTCAGCTCATTATAAACACTAAATCACTTTGAAAACAAAAACGTCGGCAAAAATATAAAGTCATAATATAAATATGTAGGCCTAGATCATTTAGACATAAACAATTTACCAACAATACTTACATAAAAGTGCAGTTGACTGTCAATTAAATCATAATACAATAAGCCTTGTTCTTTGTGTTTGAAATATCCCTCATGTACGGCAATAACACAGTTACATTGTTTCGCGTGTATTATTGATATGATTTATGAAAGCCTGACACAGTGAGTTCAGTCCGCCTCATCAAGCACGTGTGTGTGTGTGTGTGTTGTTGAATGGTTGTGTGTGTCATTGATCCATCAGTGTGTGTTTGGCTCTAGCGCCCCCTGCAGGACAGCAGTGCTAGTGTTCCTCCGGTGGCCTGTAGGGGGCATGATGAGCCCTTCATAGTGCACAGGGACACTTCTGCCCTTGAGATGAGCATGAACTCTTCTGGATCAACACAAACGCACACAGCGACACAGATTTACTCTTTTAAAGTGGGTATTACACACTGAAATAATGTCACAGCACAAGATTTATTGTTAACATCTGTATTTTTTGATTTTCAAAAGTTTATTTCAGGTAAAGAGTGTTGCATTAAATGCCCAGATTAAAAAAGCAGGCGAATTTCATTCTAAAATTCAAAAATTCCATCTAAAAATATAAAATAAAGAAATTTTATTTTTAATTTTCAGATTTGAGGTCCTCTATCACACACACACACACACACACAGTCTCACACAGACACTCTCTCTCTCTTCTTTTAGACGAGTTTGAGTCAGAAATCTCCACAATAGCAGCTTTACACACACATTTTATTCCTATCTTCTGAAAGTTTGTTCATACATCATTCGCCTGATTTATATAACATGATTTTACGAATAGACCAATTAAGAACATGTATGCAAACGAGTGCATATTTAAACATAACATGTAGGAAAACATGAGATCTATCATTTAAATGGGAGATCTAATGCCCTCTGATGTCCCCAGAGTGTGTGTGTGTGTGTGTGTTTACCTCAAAATACTCCACAGATATTTATATATGTTAAAATGGTCGCTTTTTGAGGGTCCCTTTTTTGTGCCTGTTCCTTTAAATGCAAATGATCTGCTGCTACCAACACAGTGGGTGGAGCTTCAAAAGCATGTGTGTGTGTGTGTGTGTGTGTGTGTCAGTTTAATTTTCAAAAAAATTTGTGTGTTTAATTTTAATTTTAAAAAAACTTGTTAAGTTCAAACCGCAGTCAAAGATGGAGAGACAACATGTAGACAACATCTTAACAACATTTTAACGGTTAGTTGATGAGTTTATGCAGCTGATGTCGAGTTAACTACCTTCTAGTCATTGATTAGCATATTCTGTCATGATAATTT